>JAVTVY010020291.1:0-77534 GCA_036873755.1 Hanleya hanleyi
CACATCATACGTTGGTAGAATGCATCACACGTGTGTACGCTTGTTGACACGGTCGTGGAAAAAATAAACGGCATGCCATGCTGTTTATTTTTAAAGATCAATTCCTTCTATTTTCTCGTGAATGGTAGAAACAAGTTTAGTTTTTTGTGGTCAAATGTGTCTCATTCTGTACCTGTTGTAACATATGTCACTTTCGCCGAGTTTGAGAGACCGATTTTTGCCCAGATTTGAGGCTGATTACATCTTTAATCTTTTACAAGCCACTGCTAAAGCATCTTCTGCATTCAACCAAATCTTTCAGGCTTTTTACATGCATGCATTTTCCATTCATTGTGTACCAATATACACTGACTAAAACTGTCTGGCTGAGGGGTTGTTGCACCTTTTAGGTGCTGCCTCATGTTCATCCATGAAAAACGGAGAAGTTGGCAGGAAATACTTTGTTTATAAAAGTATACTTTGATTGAATAAAGGCAGGAAAAGACTGGGAAACTGTTCTTGGGAAGTCATGAGGTGAGGCAGGCATTATATCAAATAGATTTTCCTAATGCGGCCCAAGAACAGTGCTTGGTGGTATTGTAACAACAACAACACACACTGACGAGCCGAGGTGCGCGAAAATGACGCTTCTCGAAAGAAAATTAGGAGCGCGATGGAGCTCCTCAAAAGGCCAGGCCTGGAAATTGCGAATTCACGAAGCTTGAAAATTCAGTTTCCAACACACAAATTGAGTATAAATATTTTGATAAAAAATATGGATTTTTATTTAAAAAAAATTCAGTTTTGAACTCCATCTACAAACCGAAATTTGGTACGTAGAACTGACGTGAATGAATCCCTGAATTAATTAATATCTGTATGAACCGTTTTGTCCACTAATTCCTGGGATTGACTGATTGGAGAGTATATGATAGATACCACCAACATTCTGTCCAGCTTTTAGCTGATGTAAAGTATATTCATCTCTGTCACACTCCATACTGATGGATTAATCAGAGGTCAGATATTCAAATTCTTGGACTTTACATGCTATTGTTGTACTGTCATATCTCCCTGGGTCTGTGCCACACCTCAGATGGAGAAAGAAACAAATCACTGCAAAGGTTGCCAGGATCTGATACATTGATAGTTTTTGTAGACAAGGCACAAACAAAGATTGCTAAACAATAACAATTTTTTGTCTGAACCCTGACACATATGCATACATGTAATGTTATTTCTTCAATGTATGTTATTGTTTGAGGACATTTTGTGGATATTTTGGCAAAGTAATACCCTAAATTCTTATAACTGTTTGCATACAATGTACATAAACTTTGACATGTTTTCCCCAATGATATTCTAACTGTCTTTAACTGGTTCGCTGCGGGCGGCCACTCACGGGGCCCCCGTGTAAACTGCGGTAGGCCACGCTCTAGGGCCCGAGCATGTCTGCCTATGCGAGTACGGCGAAGTACCATTTATCTAAAATCGATATTTTCAAATTTACCATGCATGAAACCTAATACAGACCATACATATATTGTTAGCTAAGTCTGTCTTGATTTTCTGGATGTAAATTTCATATTCTGTCTCAGAATAACGAAGTCGGGAGGAAGAAATAAAAATAAAAAATAATAAAAAATACCGCGATTTTCCATAAAACATTGTCGAGAAGCCGGTCGGAAAATATAAAATACTTACAGAAAACCCCTACAAAATATATGATTCTTAGTTGAAGTACAGAAGCTCAGTTTATATTTCCATAGTGCGGATTACAATGAAATCATTGCAACAAACTTTATTTTTACATTTCTGTCGACCTGAACGCCGCGTAATTCTTGGCGATGACAGAAAAATGGCGTCTTCACTAGATCAGCTTGACCCAGTTCAACAGGGCTCTGGCCAATGATCGCTTCGATGTAGCTTTTTGTAGGTCACGAGTCCACGCTTATCCAATCAAGGTAACCGATATCTCGATCGGCTGCTGGCGTAACTAGAGAAACGGGAAAACACCTCTTGCATATTTTCGATGTTATCGTCTGTTTGATTGGCCATCGGACGAATTCAAGGCTCTAATCAGAAACTATAAGGAATTCCCTTTCCAATGAGACGTCACACGCTACCAATGGCGGACGAAAAGTTGTAAAAGACCCGGGAGAAAGGCAGCTGAAAAACCAAGCTTTTCCGCTGTAATTCCTCATAATTCGCCATTTCCGACGGCAGTTATACCAAAAATACTGCAGTCTCTTCCAATAAATTTTATTTACACTGACAATTTTATATATTTCGGCATAAAACGAAATCAAATAAACGTTGACTGAACTATTATGGACCAGCTGCTACGTGAGGCAAATCTTGGCACACATGTATGAATGATATTTTCGCTCATGAAACCCGGGTTTAATATTGTAATACATCGTAAAAATGAGAACTTCTGCAGTGCACCATAAAGAAGAATCCAGCAGCCAACCAGTTAATGATGTCTTGTCTTGTAGACATTGTGAACCAGGGTCATTCAATTTCAAAATTATTTTGAGATATGTAATAGCTTAAAAGTTATGAGAAGAAAACTGTGAATTTTGACTGCACTAAATTCCTGGTAAAGTTGATTATTTATAATTCAATGACAGTAAGTGAAATTTCCCACCCTGCAATCGGGGAGGTGATCAAACTTATTAAAACAGCAAGTTAACAAAATTGTTCAAAATCATGTAGAAATGGACCAAAGTTTTTAGATCAAGCGATTGAATGTTTTCCTCGGAATTGGGGGTGATTGAATTTTAATGGAGTGATTGAATCATTCGACTATTTAGCATACTTCCTTATTGGTAATATATAATGAAGCATTCCATCAACATGTGGGCACTATTCTGACACTTTGATGAAATGTGTCATTGGATTCATTGTGTATTAAACATTGATATCCTGAGATATGTTTTATTCAGGTCTTGTCAAAAATACACCACTTCAAATGGTATTTTTATCCTCTACTCCAAGCTGGAGATTTGCCCCAGACTCATTGTAACAGGTTCTGATTCCCAGCTCCGACTCTATGAGTTCAGCCCTGCAGAAATAATTTAATAAATCACTCAGCCTGCCAATTTACATCAGTGGAGCTCAGGCAATTGCTGGCTTCTAGTCCCTCCATCTCATTTCCTGAGTAAAAACCCCTGTGACGGGCTAATAAGCGGCGTGTAGAGCTGTCCGTGCAGTGAAGAGCCGATATCCAACTGATTGGCCAGTTAGTCTCTATAAGAATACATATAGTGACCAGCATCAGTGGCCTGATTCAACTGCTGGGGCCATCATTAAAATTTGTTGGTTGTGTGTAACCCTACTTACCCCTCATCCAGAAATTATTATTGGCCTATCAGATTTTTTTTTTTTTTTTTTTAATTTCAGGCTAAAATCATTGCTATTTCAATGACCTGTATTGAAAAAAAATATTTATATTTTTCAACCCAACCTACCTACCCAAATTTCTGAGATAAGGTCCCGTTTTCCAACCGTACCTACCCAACTTTCTGAGATAGGGTGGGATTATATATGCCCAACAAAAACCATTTTAAGCATGGCCTGATTTAATGGTTGCGCTGAAAGCATGCTTCAGTTCGGAGACCTAATATTACATGTCAAACACATAGCTTTTATGAGACTGATCGTATCGAACTGGTCCAAGGATTGTAGAAAACTGCTAGAAGAGGTACATAAGCTAGAGGAGACCGGGGTAATAAACATTCATCCTTGGAAAGAATTGTCTCCCAGTTCTGATTTGGAATCACAAGCAAGTGATACTAAAAGCCTTCATCCTGCTTAATGTTCCTCGCTTGAGATGATAATGTGCCAATTTTCTTCTAGGGGCAGCAGACTATTCCAAAGTGTGCAACCCCCACATGTAATTGATATACATGTATGTATACACAAGTATTTCTCACAGAGATTGTTCTCTGTCCAATCTTCAGTTTAAAGGAGTACTTACTTTATTTTATATGGGTTCTTATTACAAAGGTTAGACTCTTAAAGAAATAGAACTAACTATTTCACTGTCATTGAGGGCGATAAACTATTATTTTTATTATAATTTGTTAAGTCGTGTTTCTGATTTCGAGTCGACGTGGGCGCTGCCATGTTGCCTGTAGGATGACGTGACTGATGACGTCAGCATTCAGGACAATGTCACGGCTAACGCTTGATCCAGGGACGTTCCAACTTTGGATATTTGATTTACTCTGGGTCCGAGTTTTAATTCGAGGAAAAAACTGGCGCGGCAAATCCCACGGGGGTAATTCCTAAAAGGAAAGTGGTTTAGGTTATATCCGCCAACTGAAGAATTTCTTCCGCAGGTTTTTCAACTGTGACATGACCGATTCAATTTGATCAAAATTTGAAGCTGAGAAATGAACTAAAAGAGCGTCCTGTTAGGGATTTGAGTTGAACGACGATGCTTCTAAATTCTTAAAACATTTTCATGATTACGCTTGAAATAGTAAAAACAACTGGAACGTCAATGGATTTTCTGGGTTCCTCCTCGTGCGAATTATTGGCATGACCAACACGATCGACCTTAAATCTCCATGACGTTGTGACGTTTTTAGATGAGAAAACATTCACTTCCGCTCATCTAAAAACGTCCCGAAGTGGTACAATGGCGGCGCCCAGTGCATGCTGTGACGAGCAACAAAATATTCAATATTTCTTTTATTTCGCATTCTTTCAACATAAGTTTTATATAATAAGTTTGGGAATACAGTTGCCTATCAATATAGACAAACTTAAAAATAAGGTAAGTACTCCTTTAACTTAAACAATTTGCAAAACCTGAGCCTCACAGTCCACTGGCACATAAAACTGCCTCTATTAGCTAGGATGACCTAGCTTGCCACAATAAGTGCACATGTCTCATTCATATAAAGGGAGGCAACCTTGGACGAAACCTGAAGTGAAGCGCCCTCTATTGATTGGCTCCCCAGTCTGTCATTGATATTCAATGAATTTAATGGAACTTCTTCCAAAAAGAGATGATTTGATGGGTTTGTTCATATACACAGGCTGGGAGCATTGTGTTCATGTGATGTCAACAATGGAAATGATGTTATCACCATCATGTCACAAAAAGTGTTACAATGAAAATGTATCAATTGTATCGATGCAATAATAAAACTGTAAGAAGCCCCATGGTGCTGTGTAGTTTCTGTAAAATCTCATCATAAACTAGTAATTCTAGGTCAGTTTCAAATGATTTTTAATCAAATTTTTTCACCTAGACAAGGGTACCTGCAACGTCTCCTTGTTTCACCAATTACCATGTTTCGTGAAGGAAATTCTCTAACCCCAACCCAGACTATCTATCTATCTAATAGTTGATTAGTGAACTTCCTGTGATTGAATTATTAGGGGAATTACCGTACACCAAAATTGGTATAATGTGTAAAGATGATTGTTATCCAGCAATAACATATTCTCTCTGCATAGCATTTTGAGGCCAGGTGACAAAACAACAGTTGAGTTCCCTCCCTTTGGTAGCTTTACCAACTCTGCGATCATGTTCATATTTGGTGAAATGCCATTAACAATATATACATGTTGTAATATACAAAAACCACTTCATCACATAACCATTTATTCTCAATTGTTCAGCCTAAAGATCGTAACATGCTGTGATATTATCAACATCACTTAATCATCTTTGACAATTATTATTCATTGACTCATAAAAAAAACCCTTTCCTACAATGTATATAAAGTACATGTAGCTCTCGATATCCATTTTTGAAAATAATCCAATTTCACTAGTGTTCTTCTTTCATCACAAAAACATATATGCTTTCCATCTTGTTCTTTGTAAGCATTCCTGGTACTTTCATTAGACTGCATGGCACCACGGCTACAAACCAAGTTCGCGAAATCTCATCTCTTAGGTCACTTTGACAGAATCTTAATTCGGAATCAACTGTCAAGCAATTAACAGCATTATTGAAATTGTTTTAATAATGCAATTAGTTTTGGGATATTTCAAGATTAAATATTTATCGCAATGAAGCCTGGAGTATACATGTAGACCTGATAGTACATACAAGTACCTGTTTTGTGGACAACATGTAAGCGATGTTGAGATTATCAGATGCATATCATAACTTTTCTAGCAAAAGTTTTACCTCAAATTTGTCAATTTCAACAACATCTGTGAATTCATGCTTCATGTATATTTTCTGCAGCATCTGTGAATGTATGCTTTAGTTTCTACAACTTCGTGAATGCATTCCATAGAAACACACCTCTGCTTGTGCATTTGTGGACATAGGTCAAATTATCAAAAAATGATGGGCGACAGTTTAAATTTAAATTGGTAATGTGCAAAATGCTTATTCTGCATAAAAAGTATTGTCTGAAGTATTTAATTGCAGATGACGAATTGAGAGCAGATTTTTCAGGTGTAACTATTTGTTTCTACTTGAAATCTTGGGTTGTTTCTTCCTCAACAGCTAAGGAACTGTCATTGTCAACATGTGTCCTTGTCAACGATGATGACAGCACACTTAAAGCTATTGAAGTAATCAATCAGATTCCTTGATTGTCACTTCCTGTTTGTCAATTTTGGCCCATTTAGCAGTGTTCAAATTTAACCAGTCCAGGTCTGGTAAGCCAAAAATGTAACCAGTCTGCAAATATTTTCACTACATGTAGTCCGTTGATGATATTAAATAAAAGATGATCGGGAAACATTTGTCATCATGAATATTTTTGTTCGCTGTGTTGGTTGCTACTCAGTAAGGAATTAATAATTGTGCATAGTCTTGAATGTCTTGAGCACGTGTGAAGATCGATAATCACATACGACAAACCCGGTCAGCTAGACTTTAATGGTGACTTTGACTGTGTCATCGCGAAACACTGCTTCAACAAACGCCATTTCAAGCCAAAACATCACTAGATTTCTTTCAAAGTTGATGGAAAATATATTTAAAATTGTCCTGGTAAACATGATCAACTCGACTGAAGCGTAATCACGTTGCTGATTTCGCGATTCCCGACCTGGAAGTGGGTGCTTTATTTCCTGAAAGCCTGTCAACCTGTAGCTAAGATTCATAGCGTCTCCCTTCCTTCAACGCTATGCCGACGACAAATACATTTCCCTGGTGGTAACTCGAACATCTCCATGGCACACTTATTACCTTTGCGCCCTATTGGACCTTCATTAACTTGAGAAAATGGGCCGTCATGAATAAAAATACAGAAATGGCAGACTAGCTGGCCCTTCGTTGGTCATATATTAATTACAGATGTTAAAATTATCCCTATGGAGCCTCAAAATCACCTGAAATCGAGGGTCAAGAAGATGGGCATTTCCATCATTATTGACCCCGTTTATACAGGGGATGATGGTCACAACATCGATTATGGTATTTTTTATTCATGGCGGCCCATTTTCACAAGTTAATGAAGGTCCAATAGGGAGCAAAGGTAATAATAAGTGCGCCATGGAGATGTTCGAGTTACCACCAGGGAAATGTATTTGTCGTCGGCATAGCGTTGAAGGAAGGGAGACCCTATGAATCTTAGCTAGTCAACCTGCCGCCATGCATTGCCATGCTGCACACTTTACGGTATGCTGACAGTGCGCGCGCCGCTTCACGGTTGTTGTTGTTGTCGTAAAACAATTTTTCAGACTCGCACGATTTATTTATTCTCGGTCGGGTAACCGAAAACCGACATATTGTATTTTTGGTCTCATATATTTCATTCTTCATTCTTTACGAATTGTGCGGAGATATCCGGAGAAATAGTTTACACAATGAACTGAGAGCTTTTTTGTTACCAGTCCGACGGACTTGTTGTTCAGTCACTCTCACCAGTCCGTTTGATTTTTTACCAGTCTCGGACTGACGGACAGGTGCCAAATTCGAACTCTGTTTAGCCAATCAAGTGAGAGAATTGCCACTTCCTGGTTACATGTATCTCCTGGCTCTATTGTTCCCCATTGATTTCATGAAATTACAGTGGTTTAAAATCATCTGTTAGTCATTTACATAAGGTAACATCATTGGTTACTTAACTCGGTTACCGTCACATACGTGGCAACAAATAGACCGACGGAAGAAAAAGTCCACATGGCAGAAGAGTGTCCAGCTAAAGCGAGCGCCATATATGACTCCATCAAAAAAGATCAATCAGACAAATGTTTTCAATGGTAAAATCTATCAACTTATCCATACACTGCAATGGCTTCACTTATAAATCTCCTGAAATTTTCCACTCCTGAGTAATGTAATCTGCTCGCATACAAGAATTTATCTCTGTGGAAGCCATATGTAATTCATCGCATTGTCGTGTCCGGCATATGTATATCCGCTTTATCATAATCATTTTTCGCTGAAGAGGGAGGTTTTTCTGAGTGTAATACTTTTTTTCTTTTCTCGAGAATTTGTCTTTGGGAGTAGAAATTGGCGCGAGAGTTCCTACGGCTTCTGATTATCAGGAACTTTTAATTAATTACATCTAAACTTGAAGAAATCAATACATGGTCAGATAGGAAATATTACATACAGATTGGTTTGGGAAAACCTGTCTTGGATAAGGACTCCCTTAATACCTTGGAATTGACAGGAATGGGTTTTTTTCTTGACAACTGCTTGATACTTTCAATCTTTATTTTTGGAAATATCAACACCCTAGGTCTAGGATGGAGTTGTCAATATCTTGGGTGTGAAAATTATCCACTCCACCATCAGTGCTCAGTAAATTCCACCAATAATCTTGAATTGCCCATCCGAATTATGTGCCAGTTACATGTACATGTCTCTAGCAAGATAATTCACATTCGAAAATTTTATGTCACGAACTCTTTGGCAACGCTGAAGGTATAAAAAGCCTGTGGTCATAATTTGGTGGGTTGGCCATCTATCATTCCTGGCTGTCACTATTTGGGCAGAATGCTAAGGTCTCCACTCTCTAGACATGCGTATATATCCTCATGAACGAATGAAATGGAATCGGGATAAAAAGTCTTATTTAATGTTGAGCCAAAATGACAACAGGCCCAACCAGTCAATATCGTCAGGTATTTTCTCTCGACTCCAACTTGATGTCAATGCTCATTATCATTATAGTTTATTTGGTAATTGTCTATCTATCCATGCATCCATCTACGTGTTTATAGCTGGTAAACTATTCTACAGGGCTTTCACTCAGATGTTTCCATGTTATACATGTACTACTAGGACACTGCATGTCTCCTGTCCTGTCATATCATATCGGACTACGGCAATGGTGTTTCATGAGGCAGCACTATAAAATGGCGTCATTCAGATGAATCTGTCTCGTGGTATAAGCATACCACCCGGGTATGACTGAAAAAATGTTGAAAGCTGTGTTAAATGACATTCACTCAATCACTGGAGTTTACATTCCCTAAGGCCACAAAATGTATTTTGTTTCTGATAAGTGTGTGCATCATTCTGAACTGTGCAGGCCACGACATTTGAGATCATTGCGTAACCGAAAAAAAGGTTAGGGGTATTTCTTGTGCATAAACCTTTGGGTTAGGTTACATCAAACCAGACTGCGTAACCTTCCATGTCTGTGTGACCCCATTCCATCATTTCACCTGATCGTTGAGGCGATTTGACATGTCAGTATGTGCAATAGTAGTTCTAAGAATCGTCCAGATTTACCCTTGGGCTTGCCACTGCATGTAGTCTTTAACATGTATAATAACATTCATTAGGTCTGCTATGCCGCTTGTATTGATAACCTCGCTGATAGAACAGGACTGGGGAAAGCCGGTGAACCTTTTTATGATGGATTCTCGGCTTGTATTTTAGACTCAATTCTGTGGTAATTTTAAGGCACTGGAAATGGTCAACAGGAACCTGGAACTGGAACATGTGCATATATATGGTAGCTAGGCGATCGATTATATTTCACGATTCCCAAATGTGCATTATTTCAGTGTACATGTTTCCATGATTCAAACTCGGTGACTTTTCATGATCTGCAAGGCTATATGTACAGTGCAGCTCGCACAAGGAATCACATGTTTTTGTTGTGCCAAATGTCTTTTAATAAATGTAATATCTCCCCCTTGTTTTTACTCAGTTCTCCATGTACACCAGTCTGGAGTCCGTAATTTGTTTCATTTTACAGGGTTCCCGCGGTCATGGAAAATCCTGGAAAGTCATGGAATTTGAAAATTGATTTTCCAGGCCTTGAAAGTCATGGAATTTTGTGTCTGGTCATTGAATTTTGTGAGAGGTCATGGAAAAAATAAATGGAACTTGAAAATGTCAGACGGGTCAATATTTCTCTCAATTTTTTTCGCCGTTAAGATGATTTTCCTGGACCAGCGAATGTTCTATTTGCTGAATATCGTGTGTGGTCTACGAATGCGTTCAAGTGTGCATCAGGGGAGGTAACTTTGGTCTTGGAATTCTCTTAAACTCCCAGCATGCATTTAGGAGGAAATGGCTGTTCTCAAATTGCAGCAGTGTAAAAAGAAATGCCACAAAATGCTCTTCTCATTCTTCATGGCTGTGGACTGATTTTCTCAATGCCCCCATTATCCATAGAGAATTTCCGATAGGTCATGGATAAGTCATGGAATTTGTCCATAAAAGGTCATGGAAAGTCATGGAATTCAATCTGAATTTCTGTGCATGAACCCTGTTTTAGTGGCTCTACTATCGAGGCCTGATGGTGTCCTCGGCTAGATGATGAAGAGACCCTTGATCAAGCTAATTGACCATGAGGAGACATTTTCCTCATTCTCTTGAAGTTCTCATATTTCCTCCCTATAAGCTGAGCTGTTTTGATAGTTATGCAGTCAACGTTACACATTTCCCTCTTCCTTTGTTGTACCATCTTCGATCTTATATGGAAGGAACTCACAGAAATTCCAGCTGATTATCTTTGAGTGATGGTTTGACATTCTAGAATGCTCATTTTCTCAACTACAAATCAGATATTCATGTTTATTACCCCTCGGCCAATTTTGGTTGAATTGGAATTGTTGTCAACGGCTTCATCTGTCCTGTCCTGTCCACATCTTTTGAAGAGGTTGACATGCATATACATGTGCGGTTTGATCAGAAACTTCCTGGTGTCCAAATGTTCAAATCTTAGCCCTCTATCCTGCAAAGCTGCTTCAGCTCATGCATGGAGTAGTTTTCACCCATAGCGCGACGTTAACCCTCTCTCTCATCCATAGTGCATGTCATTCACTTTTTCGAGTCATCTGATGGTGCCTTATTGTCAAGTTATCTCAGTTTTGAGCGTCAATGCTCATGCACAACTGAGATAACTAGACCAAATGCACCACCATAACTTGGTTCCGAACAGGAATACATGTATGGCGGGCCCTCGGTGGCCGAGTGGTCTAAGGCGCTTCCCTGGTGACCGCTAGCCTCACACCCCTGAACCGGCACGGGTTCAAGCCCAGCTGGTCCATGTGTGAAACTCCCTCCCTCCCTCCAAACAGGAATGGCAATACCCGCTAATTGTACTCGCTTGACTTATTAAGGAGTAATTCTCTCCTTCACAATCATGACAATGGAGATTGGTAACAGTTTAAGGGAGGGCTGGAGAAGGAAAGAATGTGTTCTCCATCAACAGGTGTTAGTAATTATCTAGCTGTGTTGTCTCTGGTACAGATAAAAACCAAACCTTCTTGGCATTTTAAAGTTAATTAGCTTCATAAAAATTTGGAGCAAGGCCAATAAATGCAGTGAGCAATTTTAAAACCAGCTTGAAAGTAATTTATGAGACACCTCCAGATGAAAATTGTAACAAGTGTTACCTCAGTTTTTGGCATCAATCTCTCGTTGAAGTTCATTCCATTTGACACGGCAGAAGATGTACAATATAGCTTGTATATATAGGTATAGGTTTGTGAGATGTACATGAATAACGCCTGGAGAGGAGATTATCAAGGCTACCATATCTGTCTGCTGATTGCCGGTAGAAATAAGGGATCCCAAAATAACCCCCCAGCCATGAAAAATGAGCGCTTTAACAGGTTGTCTGTGGTGGTACAGTGACTGGTAATGAGCGGACATGGGTCTGGAAGTACTGGTGGTTGTAAAATCAACAGTAAATGGCTTTAATACTTTACGGTAATAAGGATCGTAATAATTGGCTGAGGTGGAGAGGAAGCTTGGCCAGGCCTGTTTTCGCTGCTGTATTCACCGTTATTTGCCATGTTCACGTTATTTGCCATGTTCACGCATGGCCTGCATGGTTCCCTTAGTTCTCTTTCCATAGCCGTCTGGTACACACCCAGTAGATCTGGCAGGAAGTGTTTGCAGCTGCCCAGAACACCATGGCAAGTCTGGCCATTTCCTGATCAGGAACCTGCACCATGGAAAACAAACAGACTGGCTCTGTTCAAAATTATAGATGCTCAGAAATCTTGCTGGACCTTTTGTTTGCTATATACATGTACACCATCTTTTGTGACCTTGTGCTGGAATTTATCTTGGCTTGGTGCAGGTTCACAGGGCTATATATGCATCAACATTGGTCATCTTACACATACAGCGTCAATACAGGAATTGGTTTATCGCCTACATGTAATTAGCACAGGATTGACGTAACTGCATTCTGGGGTTCAGCTACATGAAAGATACAGTACTGTTGGCACAATGAATGTTTGCTGATGAATCTTCACAGAAACTCTGATTGGCTGAAAATTGAATTTGAATTGACCAACCATTCGTTTCAAAAGTCTGTCCCTTCATACATGTACATGTATGCTGAAATTTCTGGGAAAAGTCATTAATTGCGGCATCATGCTGTGGGCATTTTGTCAGAAATGTATATTTTATGAATCCATATTCCCCTACTTGTATATGGAAAATGCATAAACTGTAAATCGTCTGGGTAAGTTTGATATAATGAGCTGCATCTAGTCATTCTGTAATCAATAGATCTTTCAAATGTATTGGCAGGATACTGATAAAATCTTTGTTGTACAATGGAGAATAACTCACCAGTATTGATTTTTGTTGATGGTGAGAAACCGGAGGTACTTTAATTAAAGTTTATGGTGGAAAATGCCACTTGGTTTGTTGATAGGTGTGAATAAGTGGCTTTTAGGTAATTGATCAGCGCGGATGAACAGAGCCTGTTTTGATGAGGCCCATCCATTTCTGGGGAAGGATGTTATTATAGTATTTATTTCCTGTTTTATGTACACATGTATCATCCTTACAATGAAGTTGGCTTCTCCATAAAATTTCATACTTCCTATATTGCCTGCAACTGAGCTGTAAAATTTAGCCAATAAACAGATCAAATTGAGTCTGGTTTGACTGGATACAAGGACTAGTTCAGATTTTCCAAAAGAATCGGCAAGCGAACCAGCACGGCTAGCCTTTTTCAAAGAGAATAGCCATTGAATTGATTTCTGGGTACTATGGTACTGGAGTGCCGATTATAGGATATCGTAGCCTTGCTATCAGGATGGTTCATCAGCTGTGTCCAAACTGTATCCTCGTTTGGAGCTGTGCTCTAAATCCTGCGGCTAAATCCAGATGGACTCTGGGTAATTAAGGTATCTGCCCCAACTGATCTCATTCAATAAAAGCATATGCCCGAAATAAATGGCAGATGATAATATATCGGCACTAGTTTCCACTGTTCATCCGCATTGATTTTAGAGCTATCAAAGAGGTTGTTTTTATTGAGCTCCACTATTGGTACCAATTACAATCCTGCTAACATGGGGTGAGTGATTGGGTTTTTGTATGTGCTGGCCCCTTATCAACTACATAGAAATATGACACATCAGTCTAGTGGAACAGGCTTGGATGTACCCTACAGACACATGGATCTAGTATTTGATATTCAAAGTATTCAAGGAAAAAGAGTGAGGCAAAAGTCATTATATTCAACTAATTGGCTTATTGCATTTACGGTATGGATGTCTTTTCTCCTATGAGAAAGCAGAATTTGACATGTACCATTAAGTTCCATATTTGAAATCGGCTTTCTTGGGGGTTTGATGAAGCCTTTTAAGATCCAGGAAATATATCATTATTACTTCAGAATTATTAAGTGCATACTATTTCATGAGTTATATTGAAATATAAATTTATATTTACATTTAGGGATGTACAAAAACTCGTCTTGATTGTGTGAAAAATCTGGATGTAATCAAATCCCATACTGTATTTTTTTGAAATATTACAAATTGATCTGATGAGCTATCTTTCATGCTAATCATAACTATATAACTAAAATATTGCTGAACGCTACGTTAAACCTTAGTTCTCTCTCTCTCTCACTTTCATGCTAAATTATTTACACCCTTGTGAAGATTTGAGAGAGTTCATCTATTGCCATCAGTACACTAATTAGAGCCAGGAGAGTTGAACACTCATACTCTATAAAGTTTGCCATATTGTCTGATCGATATAATTTCTGATTGGACTCTCTCTTAAGTCATTTCTGACCTCTCTCTCTCTCTCTCTCTCTCTCTCTCTCTCTCTCTCGCAGATTACCTATTTTGCACACCAGATGTGTACCCTATTTTCTGATGGAGAAAGATGCCTTATCACTATGATCTGTAAATTCACAGGTAAAAGTTGTGCTATCAGGTTTGCATCTCTCATTCAGAAGGTTGAACTAACTTGAAGCCATGACAGTAGACTCGTACCCAGCTCCAATTCGCTATCGCTCTATGGAGACTAGTTATCGACAGGCATTTTAAATCAGCACTGCACAGTGATTGGCCCATGGTATTCTCCACCCGCCATGCCCCTCCATGCTTGTTTGTACGTCGTGGTAGTCGTAGAAGCGAGGGCTTTATTTAGGAAACATACCATAATCGCTCATCGCTCATCAAATCTTACAAAGGATCTATATAATACTTGGTGGATTGGTGGCCGTAGCGCTCAAGGCCCTTTATCGCACCATAGACGAGTACTGGTCAGTCACTAGATACACACGAACAACAACAACACATATTGACATTGGTCTATTTACCGGTCTAGATTTAGACCGGTAATTCAGCCAATCAGAGAATACAAAATGCCTGTCGCTTACTAGACCCCAACGGTGCGTGTGAGTTGGGGGCTAGGTACGAGTCTACCATGACAGCTGTACTGGGAGTCTGGCCAATCAGAGAGGCATGGTATTGACCAATGGAAGCTTGGATTAATTGACTTTTGATGGTAGTATAAAGCGGAAATGAGGTCAATTTCACTGTTCGGGGGGGGGGTTTCAACATGAATGAACTGAAGGAACACCACTTGAAGACTCAGTGATTTCATAACTACATGTGTAAAATTGAAATACAAGTTTTGGGTTACAGTGCAGTGCCAAGAAATTAGAACTCTTTTGTATGGGGAGATTAGTGGTAACAATGAACAGGATTTGG
Source organism: Hanleya hanleyi (assembly GCA_036873755.1). Classification (NCBI taxonomy): domain Eukaryota; kingdom Metazoa; phylum Mollusca; class Polyplacophora; order Lepidopleurida; family Hanleyidae; genus Hanleya; species Hanleya hanleyi. Next base: position 15,356 of record JAVTVY010020291.1, read on the forward strand.
ACCTGTGTGTCTGTCTTTTCATTTATAAACATGTTTCAAAATTATGAACAACGGGAAAAGTTTTTCACCACTTCCTAGGCAGTCTGGCCCTAACACAGTCATGTGAGACACCTATTTGTGCCTTTATATAAGGAGAGTTCCACTGTTTTCACCATCTCAAAACTTGTGTATTCTGATAAAAAGATTGAGACATCAACATACAGAAAGGTTATTGCAGCACTTCTGTTCACCTATGCACCCTATTCTCCCTTCACAGCTTAGAAAATCAATCAAAGGGGCAGGCTAGTTAATGGCTGGTCTGTATCTAAACTACTCTAGGTCTGAAACTCTATACATTGGAAGACTGAAACGTTTAGCCTTAGACTTGTTTGTGTCAGATCTCCACACAGCAGATGTGCAGATGAATAACCTACATGATGGACTAATAGCCAACAAGCTTGATCCATGCTGAAAACTGATGTAGTTAAATAGGGGAAGCAGCTGTAAAGTCCATTGCCTGCTGAAAGAGGGTTTCCTCCTCAAAAGAAGGAAAAATCCAAGTTCTTGTTGAAGTTCTGGACAGATTTATGACTGGCTGGATCATAAAGAAAACACAGTAAATCTTCCGCTCAGGTCAAAATTTCTATCTCATTATGGCTTCAGTAATATCTGGCATGAAGAAAAACACTTGGTGAATGTGATAGGTACAAGGGTTTACACCAGAGTATCTTGGCAATCCCAGTTATTGCAGTGTGATATGAAGTGCCAGAGTTCATCCATCCATCACATCATGACTGAGAAATCAGTGGATACTTTGACCATTCCTTCATGTAAGCAATTCATGAAACAATGCAGACAATACCCTGAGTTGACTGGTTGGCTTGAAGAAGATCTATTGCCAGCTTTTCAAGGTCTGCTATTCAGAGACAGATAATCTGCTACATGTATCTGAAAGAACAGCAGTTCAAATAATTGCTTGAATGAAAATCAATTGGGTACAAGTGATATTGGGATGATTGGTGGAAGTGGTCGTATTTTGCAACCTTAATCAAGAGTAAAATTCATGTGAAAACTCCAATCTTCATAGATATAGATTTCCTGATAACTACATGTATTGTCGACCGAAAATTCAATTCCAGTCCCCACAGTTGTAGGTTACCTGAAAACTAATGTCGATAACAGAACTCAATATCTTATGATTTTAGGGATAAAACAACACAATATTTACATGTATTTGGGGCGCTTCTTGAAATTAGGAACTGAGTTCCAGGGTAGGGATGGCATATGGCGGTTATTCAAATTGGATACACCATGCCCAGTTTGGTCTTCTGATCTGGATGGATTAGAATTCCAATTGGAATGGCATAGGCCATTCCCCTCCTGCCGCTGCATGGTATGGCATAAGCCATCCTTTGTCTGCCGAGTTCCAAACTGTATGGCATGGAGTTCCTAGGAGTTCCAACACGGCGCACCATGCCACTGTTTGGAATGCCTTGCCAGTTCCTAGTATGCTCCAATTTCAAGAAGCCCCCAAGAATGTTGGTAAATTAGAAAAATACTAAATTTTAATGAAATGCCAAAAATTGAACAACACACAGTTTTGTTCAAATATTGTACTTTTATATTACCCCTGAATTACTCTATTTATACTTGGTTTTCCTCCTCAGTCCATTCACATACCATTCTACTTATTGCAGCCCCTTGTGTTCAGATGTGTTTTCAGGTGTAATTTAGAGGGGCATAACTTGACAGTTCTACATCAAAGACTGGCTAAGTAATGTTCCTCTGATGACACATGTAAATATTGTGGTTGGACAGAGAACATTTGGATATGGCTGTCTACCTCCCAGGCTGAGACCTTATCTCCCCATGAGGTGGGTGCAATCACCTTAACCCCTCTCTCAAATTACCCTTGTTCAAGAGTAATTTGATCTGAGAATTGCTAAAGATGTAACTATGGCATGGGACGAGATGGTGATGGTGTTTGGTCAGTTTTTTTTAGTTAAATACAGCCAATGAAACATTGAACTGGTAGAGGTACAGCAAGCATAGTTATCTGTAAGTAGTTTTTATTGTGTCATCTGGCACAAGTTGTCCATCCAGGTATTGGACTATGTTTACTGCACCTGTTCAAGGGGAGATAGCCCAGACATCCCAGAAAGATGACGAATCGATTATAAAAAATCTTTGGTTCAGGATACATGTGGTAATATCTCCAGATTGTTGTAACATAACCATGGCAGAGACAACACAACTTGTCACTTGTGTTCGTTCAATCTTTCCTAATCAAGCTAATTAACATGCCAGTTTCTTCTTCAATCCTCAATGGGATTACATTTTTTCTTACAGCAAGATTCACTTATCATGGAAGACAAATGTTCAGATATGTAATGTATACTGCTGAGATGAGGCATTGTACTGCAAAATTGAATATATCGAAGATGAACGTTCAAATATGAAGCTGTGAGAGCAATCTAGGTAAATCAAGATGGTAAATCAGGGGAATACCATCTAGACGTAACGCTATGAAAACTTAGTGCGAAATGTTCGCCGATATTCTACGAGATCCCAAAATAAGCCAATCACGATCATTTCAACCTTTTCGCTCTGACAATGATTGACGTTTACTTCAAGGAGATTAACATCTTCGCACGGCACAATCTTTTGATATTTTCTCTCCCTAACAAAGCCAGATTTTTTGGCGGGAGTAAACTCTTTGATGTTTACGGACCCTGTCTGGAAATGATGCCATATTTGGAAGCTGTTTCAGGATAATGTTTATATATTAAGACCACGAGCTACCGTTTGTAATTACTGTGGGCGTGGTTTTGAAATAGTTACAATCAGCTATCCATCTGATTGGCTAACAATAGTAGTTTAAACTCGCACAGGATTTATATGGAACTGAATTCAGCTATAATATTCCGTGATATTATATCTGAGTTTACTGACATTGCTGTGAGAGAAGACGTTGTAAAGTGACACTGACATTGTCTCTGTGGATATGATAAGAATAGATAGCTGATCGTAGAGTTGGTACTTCTTCAGTTTTTGTGTATTCTATTCTATCAGACAAGTCCTGAGGCACGAGAGAAATCAATATCATGTCAGTTTAACATGGAAGTCCATTAATCATCGCAGTGTAAATTGGACAAAATACATTACAGATATTGTAATTTACTTCTGATTGTCTGGTCAGCACACAAAACCTGCCTGTAGGTACATGTATGACAGAGGGTTCTGGAAAACATGTACATGGAGTCAAACTATCTTTGAATGCAATAAATTCCAAAATCAGTCCCAAGTTTCAAACTAAGAGTGTTTGGTATGATTCTGAAGACAGTGAGAAGGGAAGTTTTATGTACCCCTAATTGCAAAAATCTTTCAGTAGAGTTGTAGTACACTTGTAAGTTGTGATAAACAATCTATACTCTTATTTTGCAGCAATGTTTCAAGAGAATGAATATACACAGTGCTAGTTTGATATTTATTAAATAAATGTGGCAGTAGAGTTGCAGCAGTTTTAGCTGAGCATGATATTTAGTATTTTCATTAGATGCAGCAATATTGCTGTCCAAGCAGCAGCTGCTTCAAGATGCAATGCTTGGAGGCAGATTTGCAGCATGTTTGCACTATCAGTCTGTCAATATGACCCTTTGCTGAAAGTATATTGTATGTATAATTGCCACATTTATTAATTTCTTTGTGTTACATGTATATATTGTTCAGTATTGTTAGTCATTGTGCTTTAGCTGTCAGTGCTGGTGTTAGTTGATGATAGATAACGGCCAGTAGGGTTATTAGTCCATCTGTAAAGTGGTCAGTGCATGATACTCTCATGGAGGGGGCAATACATCATCAGGAGCTGTGTAGTAGCACTCACAGGGGCATATCTCTGATGGTAAAGGTGATAGGTAAGGGATGTATGCCAAGCGACTCTGGCCGCAGAGATCCGGAGATGGATCATAGAGATTCCATAGTAACGGAAACCTTTGAGAATCAATGTTACTGTTGCGGAATGGAGAGTGGTCTAAATCAATGGATAATGAGTTTAGGTGGCCACGATCTGTACAGTTGAAAAGTCCATTACATTTGTACATGGACAAATTAAATTTAGCCATCGATGGCTGGATTGCCACTGGGAGAAATTGAAACATAGACTATTCCTTCATGTGAGAAGTTTGTCATCATTGAAGGCTTCTCAGGATGACAATGGTCATTCAGCTATCAGTATGACAATGGTCATTCAGCTATCAGGATGACAACAATAGTCATTCAGCTATCAGGATGACAATGGTCATTCAGCTATCAGTATGACAATGGTTATTCAAGGCTGTCAGAATGACCATGATCATTCAAGGTAATCAGTATGACCATTGATCATTCAAGCCCATCAAAATGACCATATTGTATGGCCTATCCTGTATAATGTATATTCTGTTCTGACATTTTTAGCCCTCCTTTAAAAAGTACAGAAAAACCTCAAAATTGGGGATGATTGAACTTTCATGGGGATCTTGAGTTATTAGATGAAGTTCTAACTGAAGTTAGGATTTTCAGTATGAGAGAGTACATTGAGGGAACTTCTCTTATTTGCATGTATGATAGATCTGTGTTTGTTTTTCATTGAAGATACAGTTCTATCCTTATTAAATTCAATTTGGTACTGCTTGAACAGGACAATCTGACAAATCCATCCAAAAGATGTAAGCTTACCACATATAGGTAATCCCATAATTGTGTAAGCTTACATGGATGTAATGTGCAAAAGTATTATTTTATTGCACTCGTGTACATGTAGTTCATTGATATTGGTCTTTAAGCGACTGATAAGAATTCTGGTGGTGGACACGAGATCTCATTAGATGTGCAGAGGGGAAGACTGGTCGAACGAGAATGGGTTAAGATTAATGGACCGGTCTGACCATCTACAATGGATGACCAATCAAGAGGGCATGTGATGAATGGCCGACGGTCAAAGTGGCTTGTTCGTCAACGTTACTTCGAAGTTGACTATTCGGTTAAACAAATTCACAGACACAAGGAGAGACATTCTCGCAGAATCTGTTGATATAATCGATGGGTTTTCACTCTGTATTGAAGTGATGGGTAAATGCTAACGTGAAATATTGGCACCTACTTCTAATTATGGTATCTACTCATGGGCGTCGCCAGGATTTCTTGAGAGGGGGTCAATTCCTATGCTTTCTTATTGGAGAGGTCAGACTATGCTGTCCAACATGTCCAACAACAAGAAATTAACATATGTTTGGGTGCTGAGAGGGGTCATTGGCACCCAATGATGCCCTTGCTACTTGTCCTTGACAACTTTATTGAATGGACCCAAACTTAGTGATATGACTGAAATAAATGTATTGTCGAAAGCGACATAAACTCATATTTACTCACCCACACTTGGATTCACTTGACTCACATCTAAACCAATCTCGATAAATTAACATCCTATAAACATTCATCACTGTAGGATCTTAGTTTTCTGGATTAAATAAAGATTGCATTTGGTGGTGTCAGATGATTGACCAATCATATAGTGCCATTCAACAGACTTTGTGATTGGTCCATTCACACTACTGAACGTAGGCCAACATGAGATGGGCTCACTATTGATGCAACCCATCATCGAAAAATCTTAAGTATCTGTGGTGAAATTTTCAAACGGGGAGCATAGGATTTTATTCGATTAGATTAAAATATAAGGTTTATATTCATAGAATGTTTGGTTCTAACCAGCAGAATGCAGATTTGGCTCTTTAGCTGCACAGTTTTTGTCAAACATTAAAAATGATTTTGGATCTCAATGTTTCTGTTTGGTTTCTTAGTTGAAAGGAAGAAAATTTTCTGACAGTGGGATACAGTCTGATGGCTGTTGACCTGGGCTTTTTGCAAAGCTGGTGAACATGTCTGTGGTGGATGAGCCAATCCGAATGATCACAGGACCCTGTACATCTTGTATATCTGTGATAGTTTGATAGACTGATACTCTTGTTTTATCGGCAATACTTAATGTCAAATATTAGAATAAGATGTTGGAGATGTTACAAGCTTGTAATTTGTACATCAAGCATTTATACTTCAAAAGCTGATATCGGTAATGGTGAATCAGTTGATGTTTCAGTATGCGCATGGATAACCATTATCGATTTGATGTACAACTTTTATCTTGTGTTCACTGCTGCAGAAATTTTCATTTTCTCTTAGAAGATATCTGCAAATACTCAGGTTTCTGTTTTACGATACTGTTTGTTTTGATTTTGTGGAAGTAGATGTCTATTTGGTGTAATGATGCACAGCAGGATATATAGTGAAAGCAGAATTATGCCCGCTTGAATGGACACTTTTAACATGCACTTTGATATGTAGGCAGTGTATATGGGAAATCCATTCCTGTGTTTACTCATCATTACATTACACTATATGCTTATTATACGCCCGCCAAAAAGGCGGACGTATTATGTGATGGCGGTTTCCGTCCGTCTGTCCGTGTGCCCGTGTGTCCGTCCGTCCCCTGTGTCCGGTCTATATCTGGAACACTTTTCTATTTACAGTTCCAATTTTTGGTGAGTGGATACCCTACGGGGAGACGATGTGTCGCGTACAAAAATGAAGGTCGAGGTCAGAGGTCAAAGGTCACTGGCCTGAAAAACAGGAAATTACTGAAGTGTTGGTGTCCGGTCTATATCTCTGAATGTTTTCTATCCACAGTTGCAATTTTTTGTGAGTGGATACACCAGGTGGAGACGATGTGTCGCGTACCGAAATTCAGGTCGAGGTCAGAGGTCAAAGGTCACTGTTGCCTAAAATCAGGAAATCATTGATTATTGATAGTTTTCTATCTACAGTTCTAATTTTTGGCGAGTGGATGCCCTAGGGGGGAGACGATGTGTTGCATACCAAATGTAGGTCAAGGTCAAAGGTCAGTGGTACCGAAAAATCAGGAAATCATTAAAAATTTCTATTTTTTTTGTGAGTGGATTCAATAGGGGGAAATGAAGTGTTGTATGGACACTGTTTATGTATGTTTAATTACTTACTTAGGAATAACTTTTTTTTTGTGTCAGTAGATACATTAGGGGGACACGATGTGTCACATACCAAAATGTAGGTCAAGGTCACTGTGACCCCAAAATCATGAAATTGTTAAAAATCTTGATTTTTTGTGTCCATTGATATATTAAGGGGAGACGATTTTGTGATGTACCAAAATTCAGGTCAAGGTTAATAGTCAAGGTCACTGTGACCCCAGAATCAAGAAATTTTTAAAAATTCCTTTTTTGTGTCAGTAGATATATTAGGGGGACATGATGTGTCACGTACCAAAATGTAGGTCAAGGCCGAAAGTTAAGGTCACTGTGACCCCCAAAATTATGAAATTGTTAAAAACCATGATTTTTTTGTGTCCATTGATACACTGAGGGAAGACGATGTGTCATGTACCAAAATTCAGGTCAATGTCAAAGGTCAAGGTCACTGTGACCCCAAAATCAGGGGTCACTGTGACCCCAAAATCAGGAAATCATCAAAAATAACTTTTTTCTCCCAGTAGATACATTAGAGGGACATGATGTGTTACATACCAAAATGTGGGTCAAAGGTCAAGGTCACTGTGACCCCAAAATCAAGAAATCATTAAGTCACATTTTCATATGCCTGTCGAAGACGAGGTCGTGTATGTGATATCTCTAGTTTCAAGGTATGTTTGGTACCAAACTTTGAGTATACCATACTCGCATGGCGAAGAGAAGCCATACATTTTGAGATCAGTTTGTCAAAGGTCAAGGTCACACAGTCCCCCAAAACTGAATCAAGTTTTCAGAGTTCTCTCCCCTACATGGTTTATGGCATTTGTCCTGTGGAGTTTGAAACAGCTACAATTTAGTTAAAATATTGTAAAATAAAAACCATACATTTACTAATTCGATGGGGAGAGGGGTCCTTGGTGAACTTCATAACTGTTTATTAACTCAAGAACAAAGGTTTACTTCATCACTTTCTTCTTCCTTCATGAAAAGTTCTTTCGGCTGAAAGGAATCCATTTGCAGGAAAACTACTATTCTCCTGTGTTTGACTATTCTCGATTTCAGTGTGAGATTTGTGAGCTCTCGGCTCTTGCTTCAAAGTCAACTAGTTACCAAAAGTTAAACCCATTTTAGTTAATCATTCAAAGATCTGATATATGTTACATTCTCAGAAGCACAAAATTGTAGATTTTCTCTTTCTCTTTTCTCTGGATTGCTAGCTACCAATTGGAATCAAGGCTATAAACCACCTTGAAATTTGGACCAATGTAATTCCAGATATACGGGCGTATATTGAAGCCCCTTGGGCTCTTGTTAGGTCTGGTATATGCATTTATTAGACTGGTGGTCCATTGAAATTACTAGTGAGAGCCCTTCAAAACCACGATTCACAACTCTACTTGTATAGTGATAAGCAAATCGACAATGGCTTGAACTTGAAGTTCCCACGCGGAAGACATTCACGAGCGATTTTCAGAGAATCTACTAAATGTGATAATTTCCATCGCTGGCTTGGAACGAAGTTCGTATAATTTGGTCAGTCGAGCCGACAGTCGCAACATTGGAGAAAATACTGTACAAAAGTTTGCTGAAGTGAGAAATAAAATCTACTGCCACAGACATAGACATTGTAAATTCGGACGACGGGCGAGAGGCTGTAATCAAGGAACGGGTGGAGAATTATTGACCCGATCATTTCCTCCTTTGTACCAGACGTTTTTAGCCGAGAAGTGCCAAATTGAATTATGGGTAACTAGTGGCCCCAGGGGAAAAATCTACGAGGCTTATTAATCGAGCAGCCTTCGGGGAATGCCGGATGGGCTCAGTTTAGCTTATACTGATGTGTTCAATCGATAAAAGCGGGAACGAATAGATGAAGGACTGAAAATGTGGGGATACATATATATGGTATATAATGATGTGGTCAGGAAGCATTTTGTAAGCTTAATTTTTTTCTTTTCATTGATTACATGGACTAACTTTGCACATTAATCAACCGGGCAAATTAGGATGTGGTAATGCTGGAAAGGACCACTCGCCCTTTGCCACACATGATCCACACAGAAATACATGTACCTTTGTTTCATTTTTGTAAAAGACTTGATTTAATCCACAATATGTTCTAGGTACCCTTTTGTGGGCATATACAGAGATAGGCGTGTCCTTAAGTTTGAGATGTACCAGTTCATGTATGAGCAGTCTGTCAACATTTTTCTGGAACCGTAGGTATCAATATAGCAAGGATCTGACATATTTTTGTGTTCACACTGTCTGTAGTGTTTGTAGTCTGGGACATGTATGTTTAAGTAAGAAGTACCGAGAGGCTGGAGTCAGTGGGAACTTAACCAGGATTCTGGTGCACTGGTGAAGTCTGTTTATTATTTCTGGATAATATGTGTATTTAATACTCGGTGCATGGCAAACTGGTCTAAACACATGTACACATGTTGTGCAGCTTTCGAAAATGTTACCACAAGAATAACAATTTTGGGCGGAGACTGGAAGCTGCATGTATGCTGCTCTATTCTTGGCAATTTTCTGTAAGTGTTATTTGTGCATTGTGGTCCCTGATGAATCCAGTACTGCAGCCACCAAATTTGGAGATGATGTTTACTGTTGCACCTCGACCATAATTGACCAAACCATCCTCATCAATTTTCAAAAAGGTCATTCAGAAATAATTTCATTCTTAAAATGAACATTTCGCTGTAGTTCATCTATGATAGAATGTAAAGTTGTCAAAGAAAATATTGGATTTTGGTCATTTTGTAGTTAACCATCCTGGGTATTATTTCTTTGCCAGGCATATTCACAAAAATGGCTGAATTTGGAATTTGAATGCAAGCTGTACATTTTAACCCAAAGTCACAAATATGGTCAGAATAGTTTCTTGTCCTGATGTCCCTGTACTTTAGAGCTAGCATACTCTCTGTGATATGCATTCAGGGCCGGATATTGTATTGTACAGACTGATGTTTATGAGAAAATGTATTATCCAATATCACTAACATTCCTGTTGGGCCCCAGTAACGAAACTGCCATAAACCACCCTCTGATAGACTAATGTCACTTGGTGTTGACTAATGACGTCTAATTACCCAGCAAGCAATACATAAATAAAGGTGTTTTACCCACCTAAGTGACAAGTCTCTATAAGTGGCAGCTGACATCATTTACTTCCTAGATGGCTGTCACTTATTTTGAGGTGGTACATTTTTCTGGAAGGGGACTGTTGAGATATTGACTCTACACAGGAATAATGACATACAGGCATTCTGCAGGAAGTTAGAAGGAAAGGCTAGCTTGAATGTTCAATGTCATCTGTTGTGCTCATTTTGTTCTTGGTCTTAGGATAAAACTTCACAGCTCTGAAACTACCAATGGTAGTAATTCACTGTCTCTTTTCACCTCTTTTACCTCCAAAAAAAGGAAATTAAAATCTCTCTAGCCAGAGGAATGAGCAATGCCTGATTCAAGGCAAGGACCAGGGCAAGCCCCAGCCCCTCCTCCGCTGTTTGCTGAACAACTTTCCAAGAGTCATTGATATATGTAAATCACCATCCTTTGGAAATAATACAAATTCTTTAAAAAAGCAGATGCTTTAGACCCAAATTGGGCATATTTTTATTTTGTAAGTAATTACCAAAGAAAGGAATTATGAAGGAGTAGTTGACAATACTGATACTGAGAATTTGCTGGGGAAAACTCAAGGAACTAGAACTGCGTGCATATATCGGAGTACCCCGAACTGGGATGTGTCAGCTTGAAATTGTGGAAGAGCAGTTCAGAAGAACAAGAACCACAGTGTTTATGATGATCTCTAATGATTTATAACTGAATTGGCCAACTTCGTGACTTTGCCTTCGAGACCCACAGATATCGCCACTAATATCTGTGTAGTGGTAAAACATATGTCAATGTATTATTCACCTAGAGTAGAGCTGAAGTACAGACCCCTGGTGATGTGTTTTTGCTGGCGGCAACTCAAGTCTGGGTTGTTGCATTTTCTCTCTCCTCTGGGAAGTGTTCTGCTCTTTATGTAATATAATTACTAAGTGTGGCAGTTGTTGCTCTATATTTACCAGCTATCCCCCCAATGTGTGCGGCTTCCTTCAGTGGGTCTGTACTGATTAGTACTCCCAATGCTGCCGTGAAGTTGACAGTATGAATGTAGCATAAAAAAGGTGGCCAAATTGAAGAAGTGTGCCAATAATGAATAATACCAAAACTGTTACTAAAGTTAATCAACAAAATCTTCATGCAGTCAAAAATTACAATAAACTACATGAACTTGTAGCCAAAAAGTGAAACTAGCTGTACACCAAGTATCAATAAAGTGAAACCTAACCATATACATTATGTAGTTATAAAGTGAAACTAACTGTACACACACTATAGCCATGAAGTGAAACTGCTTGTGCACAATGTAATCAACAAGAGAAACCACTTGTACATGATTGTAGTTATAAATTGAAACTAACTGTACACAAGGTAGCCATAAAGTGAAACTGTTTGTCCACAATGTAGCCATAAACTAAAACCACTTGTACACAAGGTATACAAAAAGTGAAACTAACTGTACACAATGTAACCATAAAGTGAATCTGCTTGTCCAAAATGTAACCAAAAAATAAAACCACTTGTACACAAGGTATACAAAAAGTGAAACTAGCTGTACACAATGTAGCCATAACGTGAAACTGCTTGTCCACAATGTACCCAAAAACTGAAACAACATGTACACAATGTATACAAAATGTGGAACTAGCTGTACACAATGTAGCCATAAAGTGAAACTGCTTGTACACAATGTAGCTATACAGTGAAACAACTGTACACAATGTAGCTATACAGTGAAACAACTGTACACAATGTAGCCATAAAGTGAAACTGCTTGTACACAATGTAGCTATACACTGAAACAACTGTACACAATGTAGCCATAAAGTGAAACTGCTTGTACACAATGTAGCTATACAGTGAAACTGCTTGTACACAATGCAGCCATAAAGTGAAACGAACTGTACACAATGTAGCTGTAAAGTGAAAGAAACTGTACACAATATAGTCCTGAGCCACTTGTACAAACTGTATGCATCGCTGCTGTTTAAGTGAAACTAACTGTACACAACTTAACCAGAAGTGGCAAATACAACATTACTGTAGACAAGTGTTCATGCAGTTGCATACAAGAGAACATATTTTGGACTACATTTCCATTCAAAATCAATAAAATGGTCACCTGATTGTTCTCCTAATCGTGGTTCAGGATAGCTATAAAAGGAGCTCCTCAGTCCTGAAAAATGGCGTTCAAGTTGCTCTCCAAACTTAACAAATGATACTAGGTAGCAAGGACGGCTAGTCCTTATATAAGCTTATTCATTTGTGATATTTATATAATTTCATCGAACACTTTTTCAAAAGTAGTCAAAAGAGGTGGATAGATAAAAGTCAGTTGATTAGACACCTTGTTATGGTATCATGGCATATGTGTGTATATACACCTAATTGTATGGAGTGCAGCCAAAAGGAAATGTAATATAAGACACCCAACCATTATTAACCCTATTTGTGGGGAACAACAGCCTCTCCTCTGTCAATTTCTCCAGAAAAATAAAAAGCATTCTGATGTTTTTGCCAATGAAAATATGACCAGATTTCAGCACTTTGAGGTACAATGTAGTAACGAGAATAGCAGGTTTTCCGCTGAACATATTCTCCCTATAGCTGAAGGGTCTGCTGAGGTTATGCAGGAGTCTAAAAAGACCATATTTTATCTTGGATTCCTGTATGTTATCAGGCCACAGAGTGGGGCCAATACAATTTGCCTTCCCCGTATCTCCCTTGCTGACACAAACACAAATGTTGAGCTTTTTATTGCTGCCCCCACTGGCAGTTTGGATAAAACATCAATTTCCTAGAGATAACTTCCACCATTTTGACCAATGAAATATACAACACAATTAGTTTGTGCTTTCAACTGCCAGTGTCATTTGAAGAGAGATTTACTGGCAGCTGGTTAAGGGGAGATAACTACATTTGAGAACTCTTTGCTATCCACTTGAGATGATGTGGATATATTTATTTTGACCAAAGTTATGTAGATACATGGCCATCTTTGAAAATATTTTACTAAAAAATGTGAAAAAGTTGATGAAAAGAGACTTCTCCTTTTAGTATGTTCATCATTTATTTGCTGTAGTGATCACCTACTGTTACAATCTGAGACAGTATAGATTGCTTGTTTGCTCATGAGTTCATCTTACTTCAGCCTTGACAGGACAGTGTTTGGGAAATGCTTTTTTTCTGTTTTCCACACATCATGATTGGAGTGGTCATATATTTCCAGTTAGAAGTGGCTATTTCAGCTTTCTGACTGTTACAGCTGTTTCTTAATTGTATGAAAGAATACAGACAGGAAGTGCATGTTTCGGGCTGGGAGGGCGAGTGAAATGTGTGGGGTCCATCTATTAAGTAATGATACCTCACTCGATCCGGTAATTGCTACTCTCGTTACTGGCCATAATTAACTGTAATTACCTGTAATTTTGAAGCACTCCCCTTATAGACATATCATCCCTGTCTATGGATGGGATTGCTCATCCATCTCATGCTAATTCTGTAGCAGGGATAAAAGATCAACCCGAATTAGGTGACGTATCATGAAGCTAGGGGAAATTTATTATATTATATGGATATTATAGAAGTATGTTAATTGATGTGAAATAACATCACAGTATCTATGGTTTCCATTAACTGATGTTACATGCAATTCAGACTCATTTCAATGTCGACTTTTTCAGTCAAAAATTGCATTTGGTCTACTGCCAAAATAGAACTGCATGTGTCTGGTACACAGCCATTATTTTTTACACATAAACAGCTGAGTCCTTTCGGGGAATTTTATGCTATTGAACACAACTAATGAGGTATCAAAAAAATTGTTGAAGAGTTGGGAACCTTAACTGAACTTTCCCTGTGTTGGTGTTTGGATAGAATTCTGAGATTTTTCAGGTATTAATTCATAATAGGATAACTCCTATCATTATTGGATCTCAGAAAATAAAATTTACAACTATAAAATCAGGGGATGATCAAATTTATTAAAACATGAAGTTAACAAAATGGTCTAAATCATGTAGATAATCCATTATCGCTTTGTTATTTCAGTGATTTTTTTAGGGTGATCAAATTTATTAGAACCACAGATCGATCACTGTCCTCAAAATTTGGGCTGATCGATTTTAAGCTGGGTGATTGAATTATTAGAGGAATTACCGAATTCACATTATTTTGGATTTCAATATTCGTTTAAAAGAATTAATACGTCCGACATTACATTCCTCTGTGCAATCCTGGTGGTTACACAGATTGTAAGATACACTGTAAACTAGACATTTACAGATTAAAACATACATCTATGTGTGTTTGCTTTTATTATCATATTTTTTAAATTAGAGTTAAAATTCTAAGTAGGTTTTTTTTATACCAACATGAAATGTATAAGATGATATTCTTACAAATGTGTTTATTTCCTGAAAACAGAGAGAATTTTAAACATGTTTTAAAAGGCAGACAGATTTCATGTTTAATATTAAAATGCCTCATTTAAATTACAGTGTAATAGACCTGAAACCTATGACATTTTATCCCACTTCTATCCCATGATGCAAAGTACGTCTGTGACAAATGGCAAGTGGGCATCATAATGATACTATACAATTGTCCCCATGTAACACGAAATCAATTCAATTGCCAATGTGAAATCCCTTGGACTGGCACAGTCAGAGAAAACAAGTGTTGTAAGCTTTAATATGGCGTGTCAGGTTACATACAGGGCTCCATGCCTTTCAGGCACCTGTACTGTGTATTGACAATTAAATTAATGACAATTCATCACATCATTGAAAGAGGAATTAAAACATGCTCAGTTTTTAGATCTGTTAATTAATATCACAGTTTCAGATTGGTACAATGCAAGTGGAACTTTAAAGAAGATAACAAACCCTTAGTTTCTTCTTGCAAACTGATTTAAGGAAGATCTTGCATTAAATTGCATCTCAAAAGCTCAGAATGTTTTACACCAATTTTCGAGCCATGTTTATCTGGATTGATCCATAGACAGTTATTCCAGATCTATGCCTAAAAAGTCCTTATCAGCGCATGCAATAGCGCATAACCTGCAACACCTCTTTTGAAGGGATTAATTTCTTAAGTCTAACAGACTATGCCATTGTATGTTTTCTATCCGGGACAGAATTTAATATGGCATAGATGGGAGAGCAAATGAATTCTATCTGCAGTGTATGCGCTTTGATGTGTAATTTCTGACATAATCAGATTTAACTTTGTGTTGCGCGCCAAAGAAAATCCAGCCAGGTTGCCATGGTAATGTGGCGTGATTTGCATTTAATTTGTTCATGTTTCTGGGGAAATCTGCTTTGCCATAGCTTGGCTGGGTCATGAAATCTTGCTGCCAATTTTATTCCGAATGAAACCAGTAAATGAAATTACAGCGGGGTTCAGTGTTTTCCAATCTATTGAAGATCTTTCTTCCTTCTCTTTCAATAAGTAACTTTTTGCTGACGACAAACCCAGCTCATTCACAAAGGCAAAATGTGTTTTTTTTTGTTTTTTTTTTATAAGAAGAAATCCATATTCTGCTTCAGAGCTTCCTCCTGCAGACTGCATGTTGGATTTCTCTGACACTTACAACATTTTATTCTTCCAATCAGTTTTGGTCATTTCTGTGACCCTTATTAGAACCAAAAAATTGAACCAACTGAATGTGGGCTGAAATTGGAGTCAACTCGGCATTTAATTTTGAATGTTAGCAAATAAATTTAACATCTTGACATATATGATAGACATGTTTGCAATAATATTTCAATCACTGACAGTACAGACATAACCCAATATTTCTCATAGGATATTGCTGATGTTGTACTGTATAATAGCCATGATTTTGCACACAGTTAATATTCTCCTGAGATAGGAGTTGCATATTATTTCCACATGAAGAAATTTTGCCAGCCTCAGTGATGCAATTAATAATTAATTAATTAGTGTTAGCATTATATCAATTCTGTCTCTCAATGTTTGTAAAATTTGCAAGAGCTGTTGAATGCTCTCTCATGCAGCATCTCCATTGCATTTCTTAATTCTAAGAGAGTGATCAAAAACTCCACTGAAGAAGTAGTTAGGAGAGTAATGAAGATTGAGAGTGACCACTCTCCTTAAACCTGAGAGACCGTGATATGTTATAACTGAGAGACTGCAGTTATATATTATAACTGAGAGACTGCAGTTATGTTATAACTGAGAGACTGCAGTTATATGTTATAACTGAGAGACTTGTCATATATTATAACTGAGAGACTGCAGTTATATATTATAACTGAGAGACTGCAGTTATATGTTATAACTGAGAGACTGCAGTTATATGTTATAACTGAGAGACTGCAGTTATATATTATAACTGAGACTGCAGTTATATGTTATAACTGAGAGACTGCAGTTATATGTTATAACTGAGAGACTTGTCATATATTATAACTGAGAGACTGCAGTTATATATTATAACTGAGAGACTGCAGTTATGTTATAACTGAGAGACTTGTCATATATTATAACTGAGAGACTGCAGTTATATATTATAACTGAGAGACTGCAGTTATGTTATAACTGAGAGACTGCAGTTATATGTTATAACTGAGAGACTTGTCATATATTATAACTGAGAGACTGCAGTTATATATTATAACTGAGAGACTGCAGTTATATGTTATAACTGAGAGACTGCAGTTTTATGTTATAACTGAGAGACTGCAGTTATATGTTATAACTGAGAGACTTGTCATATATTATAACTGAGAGACTGCAGTTATATATTATAACTGAGAGACTGCAGTTATATATTATAACTGAGAGACTGCAGTTATATGTTATAACTGAGAGACTTGTCATATATTATAACTGAGAGACTGCAGTTATATATTATAACTGAGAGACTGCAGTTATGTTATAACTGAGAGACTTGTCATATATTATAACTGAGAGACTGCAGTTCTATGTTATAACTGAGAGACTGCAGTTATGTTATAACTGGGAGACTGCAGTTATAATGTTATAACTGAGAGACAGCATAACTGAGAGACGGCAGTTATATGTTATAACTGAGAGACTGCAGTTATATTATAACTGGGTGACTGCAGTTATATGTTATAATTGAGAGATGGCAGTTATGTTATAACTGGGAGACAGCAGTTATATGTTATAACTGAGAGGCTGCAGTTATATATTATAACTGAGAGACTGCAGTTATAAATTATAACTGAGAGACCGCAGTTATATATTATAACTGAGAAACTGCAGTTATATATTGTAACTGAGAGACTGCAGTTATATATTTTTCCAGATCATCATCCTCATTGGGTGGATTAGCCTCAATATTTTTGCTGCCAAACAGATTTTTATCCATAAATATGTATTGTATTCACTGCATTGAGGTGTCCGTTAATAGTAAAACATGTTTTGCAATTTTGTAAGCATACATTTATGGTTTGATCTGTTCTAAATTAATCAAAGAAAGTACATGTATGGCACAGGTTTCATCTTCATCAATCTGAAAACAGAAAATCACTAACATTTCAGACTTGCTAAAATGAAATATTCCATATCATGGAGAATTTGGACAAAGTTGGATATATTTTGGATATTAGCTTTTAGAATACTCTCTAAAAATTTGAGTGAGTTGTTTAGTTTGGGTGAATATTGATCCCATTTCCTAGAAATATCTGAATATTTGAAGCGTAATTAGTGTAAGACAAAGTGCTTTGTTTGGACTAACGTTGTTATTTTCGTTTGTAGATATAACAAAGAGGTTCCAGAGCCCGGTTTCATCAGCCAAGTGAAATACAATCCTGAAGTGAAAGTTTCCCTGACACCAGACCCCAAACTTTTGGCTTTAAAAGATGAACTTGCTCGTCTGAAAAGGGTAAGCCTGATGTGAAAAATACTGTGCATGCCAAATATCTTCAGTACACCATTCAGTCATCTCCTGTATTTCCTACACAGACCTATCAACTCCCACGCATTTGAATGGCATCTGTCTCGTGCTTTCAAAATATATCGAAATATCCTGTATCTAGGCATTTTCATGGAATTATTTAAAAACTGACCAACAGTCATTCAAAATTGATCAGTTTGCAAAAAAAAGAGACTGTAATTTCAATAATTTCCTGGACTTGGTTAAAAAGTATTCATTCATATGCTCTGTGAAAGTTGCAATGTTAATGGGTAGGCTATTTAAAAAAAAAAAAAGAGAAAAATTGTATAAAATGATGCCTAGAATATGTTACAGTTTTGAGGGCTCGTATTAATGCCTGGGCGGATATAGTTGGATCATCTCCTGCCTTGGCAAAATTAAAAGTTAAAGTGATCGTAAACCCTCAAGTATAGTTTCCATCAAATGAAAGACCATTGCGAACAGTGTCGGAAAATATTTATTGTAAGTTTTTACGATTTTATTACACAGAATAAACTGCAAATAAAGCATGGTATTCTATGGTGGTCTGTTGCAATCATATCTAGGTCCAGTGACGTCACACTGACATAATACATATATTTCAAACTGTATCTATATGCACTCTCCAATGCTTGATTCAAGCTTAAGGTGTGTATACTTTGAGTTTCAACGCAGACTCACTGTTCTAATGTGCATGTTTCACCAAAATCGGGGAAATTAAATGCAATATTCAAATTGACTTGACACATATGAGTTACCATCTCCCAGAGTTTGGTGAAACCTGCACATTGGAACAGTGAGTCTGTGTTGAAACTCAAAGTATACACACCTTAAGCTTGAATCAAGCCTTGACAAATGTATACAAAGTTTGGAATGATAGCAATGGACCACCATAGAATACCATGCTTTATTTGCAGTTTACTCTGTGTAAAAAAATTACAATAAATATTTTCCCACACTGTTTGCAATGGTCTTTCATTTGATGGAAACATTACTTGAGGGTTTACGATCACTTTAAGAGATATACCAAGGTGATATCAGAGCAATATATTGAGTCTAGGAGTATATCTAATATGTCATTCAAGCCATCCAGGCTTAGTTTCCATTCATGTCTTTTGGACATGCAGGCTATACATTTATATGAAGTAGGCCCTATATGTCACTCTGCCAATATATTCTGTGTACTAATACCTTACATTGCAGGCCTTGCTTTCCGTCAAACTTTACAGAACTCCAAATAGATTCTTGCAATTGAACTTTGCAGAAATCCATGGAAATCCAAAGCTGTCATTTCTTCAGACTGCAGAAATTTTATGACAATCTGTTGGATTCTCGCAAAATCGCAAATTATTTTGCAGGAGTGCTGATGGGAATGGGATTTCCGTGAAAAAGCAAACCCTGCACTGCTAAATTTACATATGAGTATCCAGTATGGAATTCAGTCATATTGTATGCCTAATTCCACTAAATACAATTCCCATCCTGAAGTCATCCGGATAAGCTTTATTACCGTTGCTGAGAAATGAACTTTGCATTTGATTCCATTATTAAATTACATGTAATTCATAATTAACAATTTATCATAATTTATAGGTATTGTCCAGTCAAACAGGAGAAGATATGATGCAAGCTGATTGGTCGGTCAATGTACCTGGTAGCGGGGATCGTCCAGCGCGCGATAAGGGTTATGGTTACGAGGGTGATGACGAGGATCTGTTTTACTCAGGCAGCGGAAGTGGAGACAAGCCGGAGGGTACAAAAAATAAACGTAAAGGCAAAGGTGAGTCAAAAATCTGAATATCCAGAAAACCTTTGAACAGGATCTGTTAGGTAACCTTTGAACAGGATCTGTTAGGTAACCTTTGAACAGGATCTGTTAGGTAACCTTTGAACAGGATCTGTTAGGTAACCTTTGAACAGGATCTGTTAGGTAACCTTTGAACAGGATCTGTTCGGTTAAATAATCCCTCTAATAATTCAATCACAGGAGGTAAATTTTCTCACCATAAAATCTGGTGGTGATCAAAGGACCTGGCGTGGTTTAGTGAGATTTTGCTGAAATCTAATGTGCCGTTTTGGAGTGCCAAAATGAAATATCGCGTAAAAAAGAAACTTTTCAGTTAGCTTCAAAAATAGTATCTTGTTTTATGGTCTGAATATTTTCCAGGTCCTGGATCTTAGGGTTTTCAAATAACTGCAGCTTGAGGTAGTGTATTTTTGCAAAATCATGTATTTTGAGGTGAAAACAGCACTACAAAACCAGTCCAATAACAAGGTAAACTTTAACCCAAAATATTGGTTGTGTCAATAGTTAGTTGAAGCCCAAAAACGGGTTTGGTTCTGGACTGGTTTCATATGTTTATGGAGAGAGAAATGTGCTGTTTTCACCTCAAAACAGATCATTTTGCACAAATACATTACATGTACTTCAAGATACTGCAAAGACACAGGGCCTAGAAAAGACACTGACAATATGACAAGATAATATACATGTACTTTTAAGCTAAATGAAAAATCTATTCATATGCAATATAACATTTTGGCACTGAAGGGGGCCAACATCTCACTCAACCATGCCATGTCATTTATTAGAACAAGTTGACAAAATGGTCCAAAATCTTGTGCATAATCCATTATTTCTTCGTTATTTCAATGATTTTAGAGAGTGATCAAATTTATTAGAACAGCAAATTGAATTTTGTCCACAAAATTGAGGGATTGTAAGATATATTAGAGAGATTACCACAAGTAGACAGAAGTTCTTTCAGGTGCAGAACCATCCCATCATATTATTACTATATCAGAATTACCTGTCAGAATGTGGAATTTAATCTCTCCCATTACGCAACAAAATCATAATAATCTGCAGATTGATGCAGGTCATGAAAAAAATTAAGGGCCTTGGCTCCTCAGACATTTAGAGTAAGAGGCAACATGAGGGTGTAAAAAGGAATATAGAACCCTACCAGGGGTCTCAGGTGTGAAAGGTAATAGGACCAAATGTAATGATATTACAGACTGATTGTTGAAAGCTATGTTAAATCATAATCACTCGCTCACTCACTCACTCAAAAGGATAATAAATCTTTTGTCTGAACTTGAGAAAACATTGTTATTGAACAGATTGTTTCCAGCTGGGATATGGTATTGTATTATATCATATTGTATCCCAGTCTTCAGTCAGTGTATAGGATGAGTAAGTCCAGCTGTGGTGGTCTCTACCAGTATGGGTTTGTGTGACATTTTTCCTCAATCAGGGCCTCCATTGATTATTTCATCCGCATCATTGTCTGTTAACTCTGTCGCCTGTCCCCAGCATAACCCTGAAAAAGTCGCGCTCTGACGAAACCGGACACCTGCCGGGTAGGAGCAGCGTGCTAGATGCCCAAGAGACTCGTCTTGGGCCAATGTTTGCCATCTATTGATAATCTGTATGTCTGTTTGATTAGCCGCTCATCATCGCTGATTGAACCCTGTCGTCCAGCTCATCTCCTCACAATGGCTTTTAAGTGTTAAGAGTGTGTGTCCTCTGTTGGATATTGTTAACCAATTGTATAAATGAAAGCAGGTTGCAGATTGCGTGTACTTGCAACCATTTTTTATACCACTTAAAAAGCTGATTCATGTGTTGGATGAGTAACCACTATTTCATTGTTCAGATGTTGACATGTTGATTGGTCTATTCATATCAACCAATGGAAATTCTGTCCTTTACAGCCTAAACTGCTATCATTGTTAAAGTTTTTGAGGATGTTGTTACCAATGAGTCGACGATCTGATGAACATTTCTTTTTTATAAATGAATATTTTGCTACCAGCATTCTGGACTTTGGGATGATCACGTGAGAGAAATACAGCCTAAACCGTTTAAGCTATGGATCTAAAACGTCATATGGTTCTTACTGTTGGGTTGACAATCTGATGAAGTTTTGGTGATTACAATGAATTTTTTGCCTAATTAACCGCAATATGGACTCCCATTGAAAAACAATCTAAGAGGAGGATCCACATCTCTCGCACATTTTACAAACATGGGACACTGAATCTAAAACTTCGTAGTTATCTTCTTATCAATGATTCGACAATCTGATTACCTTCTGGTGGCTGTAGATTAATATTTTGTCTAATTCTCTGGACTTATTTTGCCCATTTATCCCAGCTGGGGTGATATTGTGAACGGAATACAGCCTAAACTGTTAATATTATGGATATGACACTTTCCAATACTTTCCAATAAGTCGACGTTGAAAATAGTGATTAGGCTTGGAAGTGTAATGTTCACATCCTGGCATCATAGAAAGCAATTCCATGCAAGATCCTGTGGCAAGGTACCCACAATTATCAAATTTGTCCCAAAAGGAAAATTCGGCTTGATCCCCCAGGTGACACAACCTACAGGTGTATCGGCATGAAAATCCAAAATGAGATCTTGAGGCAAGGTACCCATATACCAAATTTGGAAAGAATCCATTAAGGTTTTCGAAGTTTAGATATGGAAACAAATATGGACACATGCATGGACAGACAGACCCCAATACCATAGCCCTATACCTCTAGCCCTTCAGGCGTCGTATGACAATGACACTTCCTTTGAATACTGGGAAAATCTAGTCAGTTGTCATAGTTATCACCAGTTCAAAATATTTCTCCTGGGTTAAAGGATATGGTAAAGTGAAATTATAAATATGAACCGCTAGCTGATCAGCCAAGTCCCTAGTAACTGCACAGACAGATTCTTCAGTGTACATGTACAATAGGCAGACTCACATATGTTTAAGGCTGTGCCTCAAGGAGTATTCACTCAGTTTGGGATGAGTGGTCCTTTCATTATCCAGACTGGTATCAAGGTATTAGTGAAGCCATGGCAATGCATCTTCATTTTATCCAGCCAATTTCTACGTTCCCACTTCGAACCTGCCTTGATTTATCTGACCCCTTCAGCGTTCAAAATCCGAGGTGTAAATTTCACCAGCTAACGACAGAAGAACCAATCAGAACGTACACATCGATTGCGAGTGAAGTCACATAGAGTGACATCATCCTCTATTAGCGGCGTCCTTCCTCCTAATATGGTGCCCACTAATTAGGTCAGCCAATCAATAACGCTCTTGTGCGACCCATTTCGAATTTCAAATGTTTTTGAGGTCAGTGACGTCTCGTGTCTATTTATAAGTTATTTGAACATTGAAGGGGTCCAGATATATCAAGGGAAGTTCGAAGTGGGAACGTAGAAATTGGCTGGATAAAATGAAGATGTGGCAATGTGACTGGTTATCAGGTCTTATATTCTATGTACAATGTAGATATGCATATCAAAGCTTTTACTTAATTCATGCCAAATGTTTCTGTCTTCCACAGATGATCATAAATATAAGCCATTTGACCCTGACCTGACTTTCGAGCCGAAGCGAAATGGTAAACCAATAAATCAACCTCCTGTGGACACTGGCGGAGCATCGGCTATTACAACAACAATAACAACTGTATTTGTTACGATACTATTGTCCACATGGTTACTATGGAAAGGCTGACAGCAGATGGAGTGAACTAGTGCTTTTATGTAATTATTAAATGGGATGATAATGTTTATTATCTGGGGCGAGTCAAGCCGATTGTTAACTCTCGTATATAAGACCTTGGTAATCAAGCTGATTAAATCTCCTACACGAGACCCAAGTAACCGAGCCGATTGTTAACTCTCCTTTGATGACTAATTGTTTCTCAACTTTATAAATCCTCGGCTTTAGAATCTGAATATTACGAGTAAGGGCTGGACCTTAAAATTCAACTAAACTGTGTATACTTGTAACAAGTCTGTAAGCCCTGGTTATACCAAGCTAAAAGCAAAAGTCAGCCATTAAAAGTTAAGGTTTCTCCACAATACCCCAAAATGCATTCAACCCTGTTGGAAAATCATGCGGAGTAAAACAACCTAAAATGAGGCTAAATAAACATCATCCCAAAGAATTGTGTGAGATTTGTAAATTATTGTATATATAAATATATGTAATATGTTTTTATATTAGCTGAGAGGAGGAGACTCTCCTGAAATACAACTGTTCGATGTTATATGTTAAGACTTTGTCCAGATGGGGCAGATTACTGCAAGGACATGCAGTATTCAGCTATACATGTAGAGTGGCCTCCCTTGGGCCAGTATGGAACATACATTTCTAAGTTACCTCCCTTGTCCTGGATACAATCTTAAGTACATGTAAGTTGGCTTTGCATTATTAGTAGAAGAATGGCCAGCAGTAGATTTATTAGAATGTGGGCTTGACAAAACAAAACAGCCTGTATTCCAAAACAAATCATTACATGTACATGTATTGTATATATAAAAACAATATTAGGCCAGAACATTAAGGAGGTAGATTTTTATGACCGACTTGTTTTTATTTATTGTTTTCCTCTCTGCTTAGATTATTTGTTTTGTGATCTTAATGCAAACAGGCTATCTTTATCTTTCTTAATGATTGTTTTGTTAATGTCAAGGGTTCAGAAGCTGCAAATGCTGATGTTTGGACTGATGTTGAATAAAAGTGAAAAATTGCATTAGCATGTACAAATTAATATATATCCTCCTGAATTTCACCCTGAGAAAAGTGATGCACGAGAGTCGTTGCTTTTCATGCTATTGTGTTAACTTTGTTATTATTTGTATATATTATTTAATCACTTCTGATACTAGAGACAAATATTTTAAGTAAATTTTCTTCTTACACACTTCATTGAACACTTTTGCTTTTAATGTTTTGTCAGTGATAACGTTTCAGATTAAGAAAAACATTAAAATTATCCAGATAAGAGGGTTTTTTTTACAAGATTATACCCTCGAACCAAAATGACTTGTAATGAGAACAAGTCCGCAACATAACGCTAAATAATGATTGCATGTATCAATACTGCAGTGAACAAGGGAGGTAACTGCAAGTAGAGGGCGCTGTGGAAATGGGAATGTTGTCTGAAGGAGGGACTGAAATCTTCATAAATAATTGTAATGGTTGTGACATGACCCATAAACCACTTCAGTAATCCTCGTATGTGGATTCACTATCATAAAATCATATTGCATATGATCCCAAATTGGAGTGCTGTAATTCACATCCTGTGGGTGGATTGGTACCCAACAGGTCATTTCTGATATTATTTATATATTGAACACTTTATAATGATCTTAAATTTTGTAACTTTGCAGTTTAAGACATGTACATTTTTTTTATAATTATGGAAAATGAATAATGCTAAATAATTTTATCTCATTGAAAAGGAAAAGCAAATCAATGACATTAACTTCAAAAGGGACATGTTTGTATTTTTAATTCATTGTCAGGGGGCTATTTCCATTTTTTTTTCCCCATACAAGTATGAATGGCCATTTTTATTTTAACTGAAGTGCCCAAGGTTGGGTTATTTATATCCTTTATAAATTTTGTCACTCTATGGATATACTAAATATTATTGTGTTAAAATGTCACTTGTACAGTATGCATATACTGTACATGTATCGTGCAGTTGTATTCTCTCATTCGCCTAGGTTTTCCATAAGCAAATGACACTGTAAATATCTGCAAGTATATGTTCCCTTCATTTAGACAATGAAGTTAAAAGCTTTTGATCTGTTTAGCAATTTTTTTTTTTGAATATTTTTGACATGTTCTACAATATGTAAATATGAGTCACTGTCATATTTCCTCTTTCTTCAGGGAGGATTGAGGAGAAAAAGAGATTTTTCCTTTTGTGTAATGCGAGTCAATGTGTTTTCCAATCCGTTAACGTACAGGCAAAATACATACATATACTAGGGTGCATTAGTTTTTTTTTTATTGAATTATAATTCTTGTTATTACATCAACAGTCATAAGTCTTGATACAGAGTCAACTGCTATACCTTTAACTTGTCATTCCAAAATAATCATATATATGTATCATATTACCTTTATATCTAACGGTCTATTTAACATGATATCATAAGGTTGGA
This sequence comes from Hanleya hanleyi, assembly GCA_036873755.1. Taxonomy (NCBI): domain Eukaryota; kingdom Metazoa; phylum Mollusca; class Polyplacophora; order Lepidopleurida; family Hanleyidae; genus Hanleya; species Hanleya hanleyi. The sequence goes on from JAVTVY010020291.1 coordinate 41,379, forward strand.
ACAAATGGCTGTCCGATCTGTAGATGTACTAAAAAAATTTTAGTTTTTGATGTCCAAAGCAGTTATGTCCTGTGCCATTGCATTTATATTGGATCTTTCATATGTTTCTGTGTCAACTTCTTTTTTGTCTTTTGTTTTATAATTTGAAAATCCATATTTTTCCAAAAAACATATTACAACTACATGTAGTCTCAATTGTGAAAACATGATGATAGTTGAACATGACCAAGACTGCATTGAGAATTGGTAATCGACAAAACAAGTTTGCCAAGATGACCAAACATGAGCGTAATTTGACCAAAAAACGAAGGCACAAACTATGCCATTTATTATGGTCTTGGTCTCTTCTCTGTTTAATTGCTGATTCCGCAGACAAATTTGGTCATCTTCAACAATTGGAAACTTTCTATAATGGGACCAGCCAAAATGGACCTCAGATCTCCACTTTGGAAAATTGAGATTGTTTTAGGCTGATCACAGCTTCAAGTAGTGGCACAACGTTCACTGACACATCATATGATATTCTTCTACAAGATCCCAAAAGAATGTTGATTATGTCCGGATGTTTCTAGTATAAACTTATAATGTAGAATTACGACTAGGTCAAATCATCTTCAAATAACACTATTTTTGTATTCATCATCTTGTGGAGTCTGGGCATTTTTAAATGTTACCCTGTGGTCTTGCTTCCAGTATTATGTAACTCCAATAGTCAATGTTATTTGCCTTGTACATGTACATTACATCATTCTGGCAGATTACCTTGTGACATCAAGTTTTGTTCTGTCAGATTTTCTCTTCTTTTTTTTTTTAAGCCTGGCATCAATAATGTACGTAATTTGTTCTTTTGAGAATTGTTTCAACTTGTGCTGTGAATGTTTTCTTCCATCGACTGTAAATCTACATTGTACATTGATATTAAGACTTGACTTGAACTTTACTATCATTTTTATTCCCAGTTCAATCATTTGTGACTGTCATATTGAATTAAGATGGAGGTAGAAGCATCTATAGTATATTGGGAGAGCAGATGTGGAAAAGCTAAGTTAGGATAACAGATGTATGGAGATCTACATTGTAATAAAAGGTTCATAAAAAAAGCAAATAAAGATGTTTTAATTATCCCAATTTTTAAGGGTCATAAGAGTATTGACCATCGTATTATTAAGAACATGGTAATTCTAGAACTTCATGTAAGACTAAGTCAGTGCCAAGGTGCTCCTACAGAAAACTAGGTATGTATCTGTCTTTCGTATAGGATAAGTTCGATTTAATGGCATGTCATGCCGGTTTTTTTCTCGCATTCAACAAAGGTGAATTGACTAATCTCAGTAATGCTAGATGCCTAAGCATTACAAGCAGTTTTAACCTAATAATAAATGTGTTCAGTTTGAAATGAGGAGATCTTGTGGGTTTAGGTATCGGTACCTGTTCCCAGATATAAGTCTCCACTGATCAACTATTTGTAATCTATGAACCTGTATATGAATGGGCTCGTTCATCTCCATATACACCTAAGAACGTACCATACACAGTTCTTCTTGTCATTGCCAGGAATATATTGTACTGAAAGAGATTTGCATAATTGTACGTGACGAGCAGGTAAGAACTGTTGTAAATTATGAAGTGTAATCCAGTTTCAATAAAGTCAGTCATCATGAGTGGAAGTCTGTTTGTTTTCTCTTATGTCTTATAGTTGATGCACATGTGACACTGACATGTCTGTCCATCTGTCCATGCAGCATCTGTGTTAATTGGGGTGATATTTGAAGGATTGATAATTGGTGGAAGTAGGTTCAATGTTGTTAGCACAATTATACAATTTTGGTAAGCCCTCCTTGGATTACACCACAGACATATCTGGTGGGGGACACTGCTTTTTCAAGGTCAAATTATATGCATCTGAATCTCAAAACCTGATGGGTGACTGATTCTTTATCCTTAAAATTAGCTCTCATGTTACAGCTGGCATTGGATTTTGGTGTGTTGGATTGGATTGGAGCTGATCTCCATTCAGTTCTCTCAATGAGAAATTCTGGCGTGTTGTCAGCAAATCAACAATAGAAGAATATCTGTTCCACTTGCGTCACAGAATGTTCGTATTCTCTCCAGATCAGCAGTCACCTTCATACAGGTCTTTCACTGTAATTCCACATGCCTCATTTGGACAATACACTGATTAGATCTCAGTACAGAATGTTCTCATTTTGAAGATCAAACTATATACAGTATTCCCTTAGCACATTCATGAATCATAATCCCATAAGGGGAAATGAACTTCACGCTACATGAACCTGCAACTCGTATGTTCCCATAAGACCTCCATATAAACCAATCACTCAATACGGGAAGTTCCATAAGATGACCTAATACATGTACAGGATGTTTCCAGAAGTCTTCGGGATAACTCCATACATTATTATATATATTCCTGTAAGACTTCCCTATGAACAGAACCGACAACTCTGCTTGTTGCGATGAAGGCTTGAGTAAATGAACAAAGGAAAACTGTATATGTTCACAGAAGGCTTACAGGAATAGAGAGTAGAGAAGGTTTTCATGGGACTCCATCTTGAGGGACAACTTAAGACTTGATAGACTTCCACTGACAATGTTACCACATTGTATAACTCCAATCCTGCGAGAAGAATATCATGAAGGCACTCCGTTGAGATTGCGAGTTTTATAGAAACTGCGTTGCATTATGGGATGTCTTCCTGTATTAAAGTAAGTGATTAGTCAATTCAAATTTTCAAAATGAAACCGGCAATTTCATTGGTCTGTGGAAGAAATTGTAAGAAACCCCAGCCAAGGAACTGATATCGAGGACTGAACGTGACGTTAAACCTTCTCTCTCCCGATATGGAGGAAAATGTGAAATATTGATATTGACTAAATGTTCACAGCTATTGGTCGATCTTTTGTGTAAGTTTTTATTGTTCAGGCCTTTCTATTACTGATAGATAGACTGGCCGCCGTCGTCTAATAACATAGGGTCGATTGATGATGGGCTGCTAGCAGTGCCGACCTTCACTAGTGGTGATGTCACGACCTGTTAGCTTGTATTTGTGACGTTGTGCAACAATCAGATTAACATTTCTATTATAAAGTCGTATTGCTACGTGTAAAATTGGGCTGCTGTGACGTTACGGACTGACGCAGACCTCGTTAAGCTGTACAGGCTGTTCTTGACAAGGTCGAACCGAAGGTCGAAAAAAGAATATTTTACAGAATATCATTATACAACACCATCCATTATCATATCCTAAATCAAGATGAAATAGACGCATATCTTGAGCGGTAGTTTTCGCTTTGATATGTAGGTCTTCCTCTACACATCGAGCCATTTCATAAATGCAACATGTTGAAGGTATGGGCTCAAATTTGGCCGCCATTGCGTCTTTTCATTAGTAGATGCCGGTCCACTAGGCTTAGCGATAGCGGTCATGCGCAATGGATGGATACCAGTCTATACTGAAAGATTCCTGTCAAGACTCATTGCTGTATCCAGACTGCATATTGCACTTCTTTGTCTTGTGAAACTGGATATTCCTCTATTTGACCCGGAGTCTAACGTGAGAGATGTGCAATAACAGCATCATATCTAGGGGAAAACAAACTTTGCCTGAATTTGAGGATTTTCTATGTTTTTTTGAAGACTTGAGTGGTATGAGATTTGTGCTCCATACAGGATATACTCCACTGGAATAAAAAATCCTTATAAGATGTTCCCAGAAGACTGACAGGAATGGACAACTCCATAAAGGATTTTTCCAGGAGACTGGCAGGAATGGACAACTCCATGCAGAATGTTTCCAGGAGACTTACAGGAATGACAACTCCATGCAGAATGTTTCCACAAGACTAACAGCAATGGACAACACCATACAGGATATGTTTCCATGACACTGACAGGAATGGACAGCTCCATACAGGATTTTCCCATGAGACTGGTAGGAATGGACAACTCTATGCAGAATGTTTCCTGGGGACTGACAGGAGTGACAACTCCAGGCAGGATGTTTTCGCAAGACTAACATTAATGGACATACAGGATGTTTGCATGACACTGACAGGAATGGCAACTCCATACAGGATGTTTCCATGACACTAACAGGAATGGACTACTCCATTCAGGATGTTTCCAACTGGCAGGAATGGACAACTTAATGCAGAATGTATTCAAGAGACGGGCAGGAATGTACAACTGCATACAGGATGTTTCCATGTGACTGACGGGAATGGACAACTCATTACAGTATATTTCCAGGAGATTGACAGGAATGGACCACTCAATTTTGAATGTTTCCATGAGACTGACAGCAATAGACAACTTCATGCAGAATGTTTCCATGAGACTGGCAGGAATGGACAAATCAATACAGCAGGTTTCCAGGAGACTGACAGCAATGGACAACTCCATACAGAATATTCTCACGAGACTGACAGGAATGAACTACTCCATTCAGGATGTCTCCAACTGGCAGGAATGGACAACTCCATACTGGATGTTTCCATGAGACTGACAGGAATGGACAACACCATGTAGTATATTTCCAGGAGATTGACAGAAATGGACAACTCCATACAGAATATTCCCATGAGACTGACAGGAATGAACTACTCCATTCAGGATATTTTCATGAGACTATTAGGAATGGACAACTCCATACAAGATGTTTTTATCACATTGATCTGACTGGAAATCTCAAAACAATATGTTCCAGTAAGACTAACAGGAAAGGACCCCTCTATACAAGATGTTTCCATGAGATGGTGAGGAATGGACAACTTCATGCATGATGTTTCCATGAGAATGATGGACAACTCTATACAGGCTGTTTCCAGGAGACTGGCAGGAATGGACAACTTCATGTAGGATGTTCCCATGAGACTGGCAGGAATGGACAACTCCACACAGAATGTTTCCAACTGGCAAGAATGTACAACCCCATTCAGGATGTTCCCAAGAGACTGACAGGAATGGACGACTCCATACAGAAAGTTTCATGAGACTAACAGTGATGAACAGCTTAATAGAGGATATTCCCATATGACTCACAGGAATGGACAATTCAATACAGGATGTTCCCATAAAACTGACAGGAATGGACAGGCAGACAGGAATAGACAACTCCAAAAGGATGTTTCCATCAGACCAATATGAATGAAAAACACATTACAGGATGTTCCCATATTAAACCTTAATTCTCTCTCTCTCCATAAGACTGACAGGAATGGACAGATGAAAACAGGATGTTGGGACTCCTCCATACGACATGCTTGCATAAGATATGCAGGAATGAACAGACAGACAACTCCAGGCTGGAAATTCCCATAAGACTGACAGGAATGGATATCGTGATTCAGGATGTTCCCATATGTATATGTGTCATAGTATCTCATTGCCTAACAATCTATACGACTGAACTGAGTGGTTAAATCCATACAGGATATGTCCATGAGACTGACAGGAATGGACAAGTCCATGCAGGATCTTTCCAAGAGACTGGCAGAATTAGACAACTCCATACGGGTTGTTTTTTCATGAGACTAACAGGGATGGACAACTCCATGCAGGATGTTTTCATTAGACTGCCAAGAATGGATAACATTAGATAGCATGTTTGCATGAGACTGACAGGAATGCACAACTCCATATAGGATGTTTCCATGAGACTGGCAGGATTGGACAACTTCATGAAGGATGTTTCCATGAGACTGACAGGAACGGACAACTTCATGCAGAATGTATTCAAGAGACTCGCAGGAATGTACAACTGCATGCATGATGTTTCCATGTGACTGACGGGAATTGACAACCCAATACAGTATATTTCCAGGAGATTGGCAGGAATGGACCACTCTATTTTGGATGTTTCTAAGAGACTAACAGCAATAGACAACTCCATGCAGAAAGTTTCCATGAGACTGACAGGAAGAAACTACTCCATTCAGGATATTTTCATGAGACTATTAGGAATGGACAACTCCATACAAGATGTTTTCATCACATTGATCTGACTGGAAATCTCAAAACAATATGTTCCAGTAAGACTAACAGGAAAGGACCCCTCTATACAAGATGTTTCCATGAGATGGTGAGGAATGGACAACTTCATGCATGATGTTTCCATGAGAATGATGGACAACTCTATACAGGCTGTTTCCAGGAGACTGGCAGGAATGGACAACTTCATGTAGGATGTTCCCATGAGACTGGCAGGAATGGACAACGCCACACAGAATGTTTCCAACTGGCAAGAATGTACAACTCCATTCAGGATGTTCCCAAGAGACTGACAGGAATGGACGACTCCATACAGAAAGTTTCATGAGACTAACAGTGATGAACAACTTAATAGAGGATGTTCCCATATGACTCACAGGAATGAACAATTCAATACAGGATGTTCCCATAAAACTGACAGGAATGGACAGGCAGACAGGAATAGACAACTCCAAAAGGATGTTTTCATCAGACCAATATGAATGAAAAACACATTACAGGATGTTCCCATATTAAACCTTAATTCTCTCTCTCTCCATAAGACTGACAGGAATGGACAGATGAAAACAGGATGTTGGGATAACTCCTCCATACGACAAGCTTGCATAAGATATGCAGGAATGAACAGACAGACAACTCCAGGCTGGAAATTCCCATAAGACTGACAGGAATGGATATCGTGATTCAGGATGTTCCCATATGTATATGTGTCATAGTATCTCATTGCCTAACAATCTATACAACTGAGCTGAGTGGTTAAATCCATACAGGATATGTCCATGAGACTGACAGGAATGGACAAGTCCATGCAGGATCTTTCCAAGAGACTGGCAGAATTAGACAACTCCATACGGGGTGTTTTCATGAGACTAACAGGGATGGACAACTCCATGCAGGATGTTTTCATTAGACTGCCAAGAATGGATAACATTAGATAGCATGTTTGCATGAGACTGACAGGAATGCACAACTCCATATAGGATGTTTCCATGAGACTGGCAGGATTGGACAACTCCATGCAGGATGTGTCCATGAGACTGGCAGGAATGGGTAACTTCATGAAGGATGTTTCCATGAGACTGACAGGAATGGACAACTTCATGCAGAATGTATTCAAGAGGCTCGCATGAATGTACAACTGCATGCAGGATGTTTCCATGTGACTGACGGGAATGGACAACTCAATACAGTATATTTCCAGGAGATTGGCAGGAATGGACCACTCCATTTTGGATGTTTCTAAGAGACTAACAGCAATAGACAACTCCATGCAGAAGGTTTCCATGAGACTGACAGGAATGGACAAATCAATATAGCAAGTTTCCAGGCGACTGACAGCAATGAACAACTCCATACAGAATATTCCCATGAGACTGACAGGAAGAAACTACTCCATTCAGGATATTTTCATGAGACTATTAGGAATGGACAACTCCATACAAGATGTTTTCATCACATTGGTCTGACTGGAAATCTCAAAACAATATGTTCCAGTAAGAGTAACAGGAAAGGACCGCTCTACACAAGATGTTTCCATGAGATGGTGAGGAATGGACAACTTCATGCATGATGTTTCCATGAGACTGATGGACAACTCCATACAGGCTGTTTCCAGGAGACTGGCAGGAATGGACAAATTCATGTAGGATGTTCCCATGAGAATGGCAGGAATGGACAACTCTACAAGAAAGTTTCGATGAGACTGGCAGGAATGGACAACTCCACACAGAATGTTTCCAACTGGCAAGAATGTACAACTCCATAAAGGATTTTTCCAGGAGACTGGCAGGAATGGACAACTCCATGCAGAATGTTTTCAGGAGACTTACAGGAATGACAACTCCATGCAGAATGTTTCCACAAGACTAACAGCAATGGACAACACCATACAGGATATGTTTCCATGACACTGACAGGAATGGACAGCTCCATACAGGATTTTTCCATGAGACTGGTAGGAATGGACAACTCTATGCAGAATGCTTCCTGGGGACTGACAGGAGTGACAACTCCAGGCAGGATGTTTTCGCAAGACTAACATGAATGGACATACAGGATGTTTGCATGACACTGACAGGAATGGACAACACCGTACAGGATGTTTTCATGACACTAACAGGAATGGCAACTCCATACAGGATGTTTCCATGACACTGACAGGAATGGACTACTCCATTCAGGATGTTTCCAACTGGCAGGAATGGACAACTACATGTAGAATGTATTCAAGAGACTGACAGGAATGTACAACTGCATACAGGATGTTTCCATGTGATTGACGGGAATGGACAACTCATTACAGTATATTTCCAGGAGATTGACAGGAATGGACCACTCACTTTTGAATGTTTCCATGAGACTGACAGCAATAGACAACTCCATGCATAATGTTTCCATGAGACTGGCAGGAATGGACAAATCAATACAGCAGGTTTCCAGGAGACTGACAGTAATGGACAACTCCATACAGAATATTCTCATGAGACTGACAGGAATGAACTACTCCATTCAGGATGTCTCCAACTGGCAGGAATGGACAACTCCATACTGGATGTTTCCATGAGACTGACAGGAATGGACAACACCATGTAGTATATTTCCAGGAGATTGACAGAAATGGGCAACTCCATACAGAGTATTCCAATGAGACTGACAGGAATGAACTACTCCATTCAGGATATTTTCATGAGACTATTAGGAATGGACAACTCCATACAAGATGTTTTCATCACATTGGTCTGACTGGAAATCTCAAAACAATATGTTCCAGTAAGAGTAACAGGAAAGGACCGCTCTACACAAGATGTTTCCATGAGATGGTGAGGAATGGACAACTTCATGCATGATGTTTCCATGAGACTGATGGACAACTCCATACAGGCTGTTTCCAGGAGACTGGCAGGAATGGACAAATTCATGTAGGATGTTCCCATGAGAATGGCAGGAATGGACAACTCTACAAGAAAGTTTCGATGAGACTGGCAGGAATGGACAACTCCACACAGAATGTTTCCAACTGGCAAGAATGTACAACTCCATAAAGGATTTTTCCAGGAGACTGGCAGGAATGGACAACTCCATGCAGAATGTTTCCAGTAGACTTACAGGAATGACAACTCCATGCAGAATGTTTCCACAAGACTAACAGCAATGGACAACACCATACAGGATATGTTTCCATGACACTGACAGGAATGGACAGCTCCATACAGGATTTTTCCATGAGACTGGTAGGAATGGACAACTCTATGCAGAATGCTTCCTGGGGACTGACAGGAGTGACAACTCCAGGCAGGATGTTTTCGCAAGACTAACATGAATGGACATACAGGATGTTTGCATGACACTGACAGGAATGGACAACACCGTACAGGATGTTTTCATGACACTAACAGGAATGGCAACTCCATACAGGATGTTTCCATGACACTGACAGGAATGGACTACTCCATTTAGGATGTTTCCAACTGGCAGGAATGGACAACTGCATGCAGAATGTATTCAAGAGACTGACAGGAATGTACAACTGCATACAGGATGTTTCCATGTGATTGACGGGAATGGACAACTCATTACAGTATATTTCCAGGAGATTGACAGGAATGGACCACTCAATTTTGAATGTTTCCATGAGACTGACAGCAATAGACAACTCCATGCATAATGTTTCCATGAGACTGGCAGGAATGGACAAATCAATACAGCAGGTTTCCAGGAGACTGACAGCAATGGACAACTCCATACAGAATATTCTCATGAGACTGACAGGAATGAACTACTCCATTCAGGATGTCTCCAACTGGCAGGAATGGACAACTCCATACTGGATGTTTCCATGAGACTGACAGGAATGGACAACACCATGTAGTATATTTCCAGGAGATTGACAGAAATGGGCAACTCCATACAGAATATTCCAATGAGACTGACAGGAATTAACTACTCCATTCAGGATATTTTCATGAGACTATTAGGAATGGACAACTCCATACAAGATGTTTTCATCACATTGATTTGACTGGAAATCTCAAAACAATATGTTCCAGTAAGACTAACAGGAAAGGACCCCTCTATACAAGATGTTTCCATGAGATGGTGAGGAATGGACAACTTCATGCATGATGTTTCCATGAGAATGATGGACAACTCTATACAGGCTGTTTCCAGGAGACTGGCAGGAATGGACAACTTCATGTAGGATGTTCCCATGAGACTGGCAGGAATGGACAACTGCCACAGAATGTTTCCAACTGGTAAGAATGTACAACTCCATTCAGAATGTTCCCAAGAGACTGACAGGAATGGACGACTCCATACAGAAAGTTTCATGAGACTAACAGCGATGAACAACTTAATAGAGGATGTTCCCATATGACTCACAGGAATGGACAATTCAATACAGGATGTTCCCATAAAACTGACAGGAATGGACAGGCAGACAGGAAAAGACAACTCCAAAAGGATGTTTCCATCAGACCAATATAAATGAAAAACACATTACAGGCTGTTCCCATATTAAACCTCATTTCTCTCACTCTCCATAAGACTGACAGGAATGGACAGATGAAAACAGGATGTTGGGATAACTCCTCCATACGACATGCTTGCATAAGATATGCAGGAATGAACAGATAGACAACTCCAGGCTGGAAATTCCCATAAGACTGACAGGAATGGATATCGTGATTCAGGATGTTCCCATATGTATGTGTCATAGTATCTCATTGCCTAACAATCTATACGACTGAGCTGAGTGGTTAAATCCATACAGGATATGTCCATGAGACTGACAGGAATGGACAAGTCCATGCAGGATCTTTCCAAGGGACTGGCAGAATTAGACAATTCCATACGGGTTGTTTTCATGAGACTAACAGGGATGGACAACTCCATGCAGGATGTTTTCATTAGACTGCCAAGAATGGATAACATTAGATAGCATGTTTGCATGAGACTGGCAGGAATGCACAACTCCATATAGGATGTTTCCATGAGACTGGCAGGATTGGACAACTCCATGCAGGATGTTTCCATGAGACTGGCAGGAATGAGCAACTTCATGCAGGATGTTTCCAACTGGCAGGAATGGACAACTTCATGCAGAATGTATTCAAGAGACTCGCAGGAATGTACAACTGCATGCAGGATGTTTCCATGTGACTGACGGGAATGGACAACTCAATACAGTATATTTCCAGGAGATTGGCAGGAATGGACCACTCCATTTTGGATGTTTCTAACAGACTGCCAGCAATAGACAACTCCATGCAGAAAGTTTCCATGAGACTGACAGGAATGGACAAATCAATATAGCAGGTTTCCAGGCGACTGACAGCAATGAACAACTCCATACAGAATATTCCCATGAGACTGACAGGAAGAAACTACTCCATTCAGGATATTTTCATGAAACTATTAGGAATGGACAACTCCATACAAGATGTTTTCATCACATTGATCTGACTGGAAATCTCAAAACAATATGTTCCAGTAAGACTAACAGTAAGACTGGCAGGAATGGACAACTTCATGTAGGATGTTCCCATGAGAATGGCAGGAATGGACAACTCTACAAGAAAGTTTCGATGAGACTGACAGGAATGGACAACTCCACACAGAATGTTTCCAACTGGCAAGAATGTACAACTCCATTCAGGATGTTCCCAAGAGACTGACAGGAATGGACGACTCCATACAGAAAGTTTTATGAGACTACCAGTGATGAACAACTTAATAGAGGATGTTCCAATATGACTCACAGGAATGAACAATTCAATTCAGGATGTTCCCATAAGACTGACAGGAGTGGACAGGCAGACAGGAATATACAACTCCAAAAGGATGTTTCCATCAGACCAATATGAATAAAAAACACATTACAGGATGTTCCCATATTAAACCTCATTTCTCTCACTCTCCATAAGAATCACAGGAATGGACAGATGAAAACAGGATGTTGGGATAACTCCTCCATACAACATGCTTGCATAAGATATGCAGGAATGAAGAGATAGACAACTCCAGGCTGGAAATTGCCATAAGACTAACAGGAATGGATATCGTGATTCAGGATGTTCCCATATGTATATGTGTCATAGTATCTCATTGCCTAACAATCTATACGACTGAGCTGAGTGGTTAAATCCATGCAGGATCTTTCCAAGAGACTGGCGGAATTGGACAACTCCATACGGGGTGTTTTCACGAGACTAACAGGGATGGACAACTCCATGCAGGATGTTTTCATTAGACTGGTAGGAATGGACAACTCCATGCAGGATGTTTCCATGAGACTGACGGGAATGGACAACTCCATACAGAATATTCCAGAAGATTGACAGGAGTGGACCATTCCATGTAGGATTGTTCCTTGAGACTGGTAGGAATGGACAACTCCATGCAGGATGTTTCCATGAGACTGACAGGAATGGACAACTCCATACAGTATATTCCAGAAGATTGACAGGAGTGGACCATTCCATGTAGGATGGCTCCTTGAGACTGATAGGAATGGACAACTCCATGCAGGGTGTTTCCATGAGACTGACGGGAATGGACAACTCCATACAGTGTATTTCCAGAAGATTGGCAGGATTGAACCACTCCATGTAGGATTTTTCCATGAGACTGACAGCAATTGACAACTCAATGCAGAATGTTTCCATGAGACTTGCAGGAATGGATAACTTAATGCAGGATGTTTCCATGAGACTGACAGCAATGGACAACTCAATGCAGAATGTTTCCATGAGACTTGCAGGAATGGACAACTCAATGCAGGATGTTTCCATGAGACTTGCAGGAATGGACAACTCAATGCAGAATGTTTCCATGAGACTTGCAGGAATGGACAACTCCATACAGCATGTTTCCATGAGACTGGCAGCAATGGACAACTTCATACAGAATATTCCCCTGAAACAGACAACTCAACACAAGATGTTACAATGAGTGTGACAACTTAATACACGGATGTTTCCATAAGACTGACACGAATGGACAACTCCATGCAGGGCGTTTTTATCAGATAGATATGAATGGAAATTTCAAAACAGTATGTTCCGATAAAACTGACATGAAAGGATACCTCCATACTGAACGTTTCCATGTGAGACTGACAGAAATGAACAACTCCATAAAGGATGTTTCCACGAGACTGGCAGGAATGGGCAACTCCATTCAGGATGTTTCCAACTGGCAGGAATGGACAACTTCATGCAGAATGTATTCAAGAGACTGACAGGAATGGACAACTCATTACAGTATACTTCCAGGAGATTGACAGGCAAGGACCACTCCATTTTGAATGTTTCCATGAGACTGACAGCAATAGACAACTCCATGCAGAATGTTTCCATGAGACTGGCAGGAATGGACAAATCAATACAGCAGGTTTTCAGGAGACTGACATCAATGGACAACTCCATACAGAATATTCTCATGAGACTGACAGGAATGAACTACTCCATTCAGGATGTCTCCAACTAGCAGGAATGGACAACTCCATACTGGATGTTTCCATGAGACTGACAGGAATGGACAACGCCATGCAGTATATTTCCAGGAGATTGACAGAAATGGACAACTCCATGCAGAGTGTTTCCATGAGATTGGCAATAATGGACAACCCCATACAGCATGTTTCCAGGAGACTGAGAGCAATGGACAACTCAATACAGGATGTTTCCAAAAGACTGACAGGAATGGGCAACTCCATACAGGATATCTTCATCAGATAGATCTGAACGGAAATTTCTAAACGGTACCTTCCGATAAAACTGATAAGAATGGATACTTCCATACAGGATGTTTCCGTGAGACTAATAGGAACGGACAACTTCATAGTGGGTGTTAACGCGAGACTGGCAGGAATGGGCAACTTCCTGGAGGATGTTTCCATGAGACTGACAGGAATGGACCACTCCGTTCAGGATGTCTCCAAGAGACTGGCAAGAATGGACAACTCCATGCAGGATATTTCCAGGAGACTAACGGAAAAGGACAACTCCATGCAGAATGTTTCCATGCGACTGGCGGGAATGGACAACTCAATACAGCGTGTTTCCAGGAGACTGGCTGCAATGGACGACTCCATACAGAATATTCCCATGAGACTGACAGGAATGAACTACTCCATTCAGGATGTCTCCAACTGGCAGGAATGAACTACTCCATACAGCAATAGTCAACTCCATGCAGAAAGTTTCCATGAGACTGACAGGAATGGACAAATCAATATAGCAGGTTTCCAGGCGACTGACAGCAATAAACAACTCCATACAGAATATTCCAATGAGACTGACAGGAATGAACTACTCCATTCAGGATATTTTCATGAGACTATTAGGAATGGACAACTCCATACAAGATGTTTTCATCACATTGATCTGACTGGAAATCTCGAAACAATATGTTCCAGTAAGACTAACAGGAAAGGACCCCTCTATACAAGATGTTTCCATGAGATGGTGAGGAATGGACAACTTCATGCATGATGTTTCCATGAGACTGATGGACAACTCCATACAGGCTGTTTCCAGGAGACTGGCAGGAATGGACAACTTCATGTAGGATGTTCCCATGAGAATGGCAGGAATGGACAACTCCACAAGAAAGTTTTGATGAGACTGGCAGGAATGGACAACTCCACACAGAATGTTTCCAACTGGCAAGAATGTACAACTCCATTCAGGATGTTTCCAAGAGACTGACAGGAATGGACGACTCCATACAGAAAGTTTCATGAGACTAACAGTGATGAACAACTTAATAGAGGATGTTCCCATATGACTCACAGGAATGGACAATTCAATACAGGATGTTCCCATAAGACTGACAGTAATGGACAGGCAGACAGGAATAGACAACTCCAAAAGGATGTTTCCATCAGACCAATATGAATGAAAAACACATTACAGGATGTTCCCATATTAAACCTTAATTCTCTCTCTCTCCATAAGACTGACAGGAATGGACAGCTGAAAACAGGATGTTGGGATAACTCCTCCATACATCATGCTTGCATAAGATATTCAGGAATGAACAGATAGATAACTCCAGGCTGAAAATTCCCATAAGACTGACAGGACAAGTCCATGCAGGATGTTTCCAAGAGACTGGCAGAATTGGACAACTCCATAAGGGGCGTTTTCATGAGACTAACAGGGATGAACAACTCCATGCAGGATGTTTTCATTAGACTGCCAAGAATAGATAACACTATATGGCATGTTTGCATGAGACTGACAGGAATGCACAACTCCATACAGGATGTTTCCATGAGACTGGGAGGAATGGACAACTCCATGCAGGATGTTTCCATGAGACTGGCAGGAATGGACAATTCCATTCAGGATGTTTCCATGAGACTGACGGTAATGGACAACTCCATATAGTATATTCCAGGAGATTGGCAGGAGTGGAACATTCCATGTAGGATGGCTCCTTGAGACTGGTAGAAATGTACAACTGGATGCAGGATGTTTCCATGTGACTGACGGGAATGGACAACTCAATACAGTATATTTTCAGGAGATTGGCAGGAATGGACCACTCCATGTAGGACTTTTCCATGAGACTGACAGCAATGGACAACTCCATACAGCATGATTTCATGACACTGTCAGGAATGGAGAACTCTAGCAGGATGTTTTCATGACACAAACAGGAATGGGCAACACAATAAAGGATGTTACAATGAGAGTGACAACTCAATACAGGATGTTTCCATAAGACTGGCACGAATGGACAACTCCATACAGGGTATTTTCATCAGATAGATCTGAATGGAAATTTCAAAACAGTATCTTCCGATAAAACTGACATGAAAGGATACCTCCATACAGAAAGTTTCCATATCAGACTGACAGGAATGGACAACTCCATAAAGGATGTTTCCAAGAGACTGGCAGGAATGGCAACTCTATGAAGGATGTTTCCATGAGACTGACAGAAATGGACTACTCCATTCAGGATGTTTCCAACTGGCAGGAATGGACAACTTCATGCAGAATGTATTCTAGAGACTGGCAGGAATGTACAACTGCATGCAGGATGTTTCCATGTGACTGACGGGAATGGACAACTCAATACAGTATATTTCCAGGAGATTGGCAGGAATGGACCACTCCATTTTGGATGTTTCTAAGAGACTGACAGCAATAGACAACTCCATGCAGAAGGTTTCCATGAGACTGACAGGAATGGACAAATCAATATAGCAGGTTTCCAGGCGACTGACAGCAATGAACAACTCCATACAGAATATTCCAATGAGACTGACAGGAATGATCTTTACTAGTGAAGGGGCTAACTACGGTGACGGCCAGAATGCTAGTGGGCAATCCCGGTTATTGATTCGTTTTCTCGTAAACACCACGACTGGTCTTGCTCGTACACGTTACACGTAGAAAACTGGTGGCAGCGGTGGGATCTGGCCGGATCTACAACAGAAGAGAACAACTGACTACTAGAGATGACCGACATCGACGTGCCGACAACACCATTAACCATGAGTTTCCAAGCGACACCACCGAGACGTCCGGACATGGCGGGTCTACGGGCTATCCTGCAGAGAAGGGAGCGATCGACGATGGGGTCACCTGTTTCAGCGACTTTGGCGACGACAGAAGACGTGAGACCGGTGGGAGCACCGTCCGAGCTGTCAACGCCCGCCATCGTCGAGACTGAGACTTCGTCCACCATCCAAGTGCTACTAGAGGGCCTCAAGAGCTTACAGGCACAGATGCAAACAATGCAGGCGACCTTCAATCAGACGACGATGGGAGCCCCAGCGCACACGTCCACGCCCAGGGTAGAAGAGAAGGGTACTGCCAGAACCCCCATAGACTAGCCTATACGGGAACAGACGAGGACGGGAAGACAACCACGCCGGGGATGCTGGAGGTGCGGAGAAGACGGCCATTTTAGCGCGGCGTGCCCTAGACGTTCACCCTCTCCGCCCCCGAGACGATCGTCCGGGTCCGGGAACCCACCAAAGCCCCAGGGGCCGAAGCCTGCGCTTCATAATCAGGGGGAAGCAAGGATATACCTACCCGCGTCTATCGGGCCGGTGAAGGTGATGTGTTGTGTGGACTCCGGAGCATCTATCTCCTTGATCACCTGCCGGATATGGGAACAGCTTGACCCAGATGTGAAACCAATCCTTCGAGACTCCCGGTACCAGTCCATCAAGGTAGCTGACGGTTCCCATATGCCCTTACTCGGAGAGGGAGACTTCAGAATATCGATCCGAGGGACGGTGTGGAAGCACACGCTGGTTGTGGGAGACTTGTCCATCGACGCCATCTTCGGGTACGACTTCCTGTATCGTCACGGCTGTATACGCAAGAGGCCATCGATTGAAGCTGGGAGGCAAGTGCCTGCAATGCGAGGTTGTAGGAAGTTTCGATTGTTATCGTTTGGCCCTGGCAGAGATCATACCGCCTAGAACCCAGATGCTTGCCCCGGCGAGGGTGGAAGACGCACCGCCGGGGGAAATTGGACTAGTAGAGGGGGAGCTCGCGTTTACCGAAAAGACCGGCCTAGTCCTGGCGAGAACACTTTCTCGAGTTGCATCGGATGGTAGTGTGCCTATACGTATGCTGAACGCTTCCGATGAGTCCACAGTCATTCACGCTGGTACCTTCTGTGGTAGTATGTCCACACTGGGGGATGTTCCGGAAGATCCTACAGAGCCGAGGGCGCGGACGACGACCCTGCCAGCATATATGCAGCCTCTGTTAGAGAAGTCCAAGGACGGCCTGAATGCAGCCCAGTTGAGGGAAGTTGAACAAATGCTGAGTCGACACGCTGGGTTGTTTGCTGCCGATGACGATGACCTTGGACGTACGACCAAGGTGCAGCATCAAATAAAGACGGGGAATGCACCCCCGATTCGTATTCCACCTAGAAGACCGCCCCTTCATGCCCGATGGGAGATCGACAAGCAGGTTGACGAGATGTTACGACGAGGTGTGGTCGAGCCCTCCGAGGGACCGTGGTCGTCCCCTGTCGTCCTGGTGAAGAATCGGGACCTGAATGACGTCACAGAGAAAGACGCATATCCTCTGCCGAGGATCGATGACAGTCTTGACGCGCTGAACGGGGCCCAGTGGTGGTCTACCCTCGACTTCATGTCCGGATACTGGCAAGTTGAATTGGCGCCTGAGGATCGATGCAAGTCCGCGTTTGCTTCCAGGAAAGGCCTTTACCAATTCCGCGTTATGCCGTTCGGGCTGTGCAACGCCCCGGGAACCTTCGAACGCCTGATGGAAGCGATATTGGCCGGTCTGCACTACGAGACTTGCCTCATTTACCTCGACGATATCATCGTGTTCGGGAAGACGTTTACCGAGATGCTGGCCAACTTGGAGGTGGTGTTCCAGAGACTACAGCTTCACGGGCTTAAGTTGAAACCCTCCAAGTGTGTCATTGGCGCCCGAAAAGTCACCTACCTGGGACACGTCGTGTCCGGCGCTGGTATCGAGACGGAGCCGGAGAAAGTCCAGGCTGTGAGAGACTGGCCCACCCCAGTCTCCCAGACCGAGGTACGGAGTTTCCTCGGATTATGTAGCTATTATCGGAGGTTCGTCAAAGACTTTGCGACCGTGGCAGCGCCCCTGTATCAACTTCCCCAGAAGGAGAAGAGCTTTGTGTGGACCGACGAAAGCCCCAGGGGCCGAAGCCTGCGCTTCATAATCAGGGGGAAGCAAGGATATACCTACCCGCGTCTATCGGGCCGGTGAAGGTGATGTGTTGTGTGGACTCCGGAGCATCTATCTCCTTGATCACCTGCCGGATATGGGAACAGCTTGACCCAGATGTGAAACCAATCCTTCGAGACTCCCGGTACCAGTCCATCAAGGTAGCTGACGGTTCCCATATGCCCTTACTCGGAGAGGGAGACTTCAGAATATCGATCCGAGGGACGGTGTGGAAGCACACGCTGGTTGTGGGAGACTTGTCCATCGACGCCATCTTCGGGTACGACTTCCTGTATCGTCACGGCTGTATACGCAAGAGGCCATCGATTGAAGCTGGGAGGCAAGTGCCTGCAATGCGAGGTTGTAGGAAGTTTCGATTGTTATCGTTTGGCCCTGGCAGAGATCATACCGCCTAGAACCCAGATGCTTGCCCCGGCGAGGGTGGAAGACGCACCGCCGGGGGAAATTGGACTAGTAGAGGGGGAGCTCGCGTTTACCGAAAAGACCGGCCTAGTCCTGGCGAGAACACTTTCTCGAGTTGCATCGGATGGTAGTGTGCCTATACGTATGCTGAACGCTTCCGATGAGTCCACAGTCATTCACGCTGGTACCTTCTGTGGTAGTATGTCCACACTGGGGGATGTTCCGGAAGATCCTACAGAGCCGAGGGCGCGGACGACGACCCTGCCAGCATATATGCAGCCTCTGTTAGAGAAGTCCAAGGACGGCCTGAATGCAGCCCAGTTGAGGGAAGTTGAACAAATGCTGAGTCGACACGCTGGGTTGTTTGCTGCCGATGACGATGACCTTGGACGTACGACCAAGGTGCAGCATCAAATAAAGACGGGGAATGCACCCCCGATTCGTATTCCACCTAGAAGACCGCCCCTTCATGCCCGATGGGAGATCGACAAGCAGGTTGACGAGATGTTACGACGAGGTGTGGTCGAGCCCTCCGAGGGACCGTGGTCGCCCCTGTCGTCCTGGTGAAGAATCGGGACCTGAATGACGTCACAGAGAAAGACGCATATCCTCTGCCGAGGATCGATGACAGTCTTGACGCGCTGAACGGGGCCCAGTGGTGGTCTACCCTCGACTTCATGTCCGGATACTGGCAAGTTGAATTGGCGCCTGAGGATCGATGCAAGTCCGCGTTTGCTTCCAGGAAAGGCCTTTACCAATTCCGCGTTATGCCGTTCGGGCTGTGCAACGCCCCGGGAACCTTCGAACGCCTGATGGAAGCGATATTGGCCGGTCTGCACTACGAGACTTGCCTCATTTACCTCGACGATATCATCGTGTTCGGGAAGACGTTTACCGAGATGCTGGCCAACTTGGAGGTGGTGTTCCAGAAACTACAGCTTCACGGGCTTAAGTTGAAACCCTCCAAGTGTGTCATTGGCGCCCGAAAAGTCACCTACCTGGGACACGTCGTGTCCGGCGCTGGTATCGAGACGGAGCCGGAGAAAGTCCAGGCTGTGAGAGACTGGCCCACCCCAGTCTCCCAGACCGAGGTACGGAGTTTCCTCGGATTATGTAGCTATTATCGGAGGTTCGTCAAAGACTTTGCGACCGTGGCAGCGCCCCTGCATCAACTTCCCCAGAAGGAGAAGAGCTTTGTGTGGACCGACGATTGTCAGGTCGCATTTGAGAAGATGATAGCGGCGCCCATCCTGACCATGCTTGACATGTCTAAATCGTTTACCCTGGACACGGATGCCAGCGGTTGGGGCATCGGAGGCGTTCTGTCCCAAGAGGTCGACGGACAGGAGAGAGTGGTGGCCTATGGCAGCCGGGTACTCACCAAGGCTGAGAAGGCATATTGCGTGACCAGGCGCGAACTTCTGGCGGTGATCCACTTCGTTAAGTCGTTCCGGCATTACCTCTACGGAAAGAAGTTTCTACTGCTCACCGATCACGGGTCCTTGTGGTGGCTAATGAGGTTCGAAGAGCCGGAGGGTCAACTCGCAAGGTGGATCAAAGCTCTGTCGACCTATCAATTTGACATCGTACACCGACCTGGCCGTAAGCATCAGAATGCTGACGCGATGAGCAGACGTCCCTGTAAGCAGTGTGGTCGTTCCTCAGAGACCGAAGAGGGAGAGATTGCGGCGGCCCGAGCTGTGACCATATCTCCACCCAACGAGGACTTTGCAGCGGCCCAGGCTGCAGACCCCGAGCTACTTCTGGTGATTGAGTGGGTGAAGGCTGGTACCAGACCTCGGTGGGACCTAGTCTGTCAACACAGTGGGGTAACGAAAGCGCTGTGGGGAGCCTATGACGCCTTGGCCATGGAAGGAGACCTCATAGTGCGACGTTGGTATGACGTGCGAGGCCGGGAGAAGGCCAAGTTACTGGTGGTCCCGAGGGCCCGTCACAAGAGGATACTCAAGGAATGTCATGACAGCCCGACTGGAGGACACCTCGGTGTGTTCAAGACCTTAAAGAAGGTGCGACAAGCGTACACCTGGGTTGGCCTGCAGCGTGACGTTCGACAGTGGTGCCGGAGCTGCGACACGTGCAGCCGGAGGAAGCAGGCCGGGAAGAAACCCCGAGGACAGTACCTCGGGATGATGACGGGATGCCCCGGAGAACGTATCGCCGTGGACCTGATGGGCCCTCTTTTCCTGACGACGAGAGGAAATCTGCATATTGTGGTCATCTGTGACTATTTCACGAAGTGGGTGGAGGCTGCCGCGCTTCTGGACCAAGAAGCGGAGACGGTGGCCCAGGCTGTGATTGACTTGTACGTCAGCCGATTCGATGTCCCCTCCCTGATACACTCGGACCAGGGGCGGAACTTTGAGAGCAAAGTGTTCGAGGGGATGTGTCGGATCCTCGGCATGAAGAAGACGCGGACGACGGCGTACCATCCGCAGTCTAACGGCCAAGTTGAAAGGTTCAACAGGACCCTGGGTCAGATGCTTCATGCCAGTGCCGCCCGCCACCCAGACGATTGGGATGTACATATTCCACCGACGCTGATGGCGTGCCGTGCAGCAGCGCACGAGACTACGGGGTATACGCCGAATATGATGACGTTTGACCGAGAGGTGACTCTACCAGCTCACCTGACCGTCGAAGCTCCCCCAAGTGAGAGAACGGAGCCAGTGCCGTGGGTCGGGGACCTTCGTGACCACTTGGTCGACGTCCATGAGGATGCGAGGGAAAATAGTGGAAAGACCCTGAGACGACAGAAGCATCTGTACAACCTGAAGGCCAAGGCCCAAAGATTCGTCCCCGGGGACCAAGTCTATCTGCATACCGTGGTGACCCCGCCAGGGCAGATTCGGAAACTTCGTGACCGCTGGCTAGGACCATTTGTGGTGGAGGCGGCGTTGTCGGACGTTACATACCGGATCCGGAGTGACGACGGGAGGCGACAGGTCGTACACGTCGACCGGATCAAACCGTGTTATCCGCGGGCGGACGCGGAAGATGATGCGACGTCAGAGAGCGGCAGTGATGACGACGGCGACCAGCAGGGGTGGAACCGGCCCACAAGGGACCCTACGCCCTGACGCACCCGGTCGCCGTGCAGCCACCCATAGGCCAGCCCCAGACGAGCCGGAGTAGACGCGTCATCCGACAGCCGGCCTGGCAGGCCGAATTTGAGTTAGAGCCGCGGGGGACGCCGGATAGCGAGTTCGAAGACGCGCCCGAGGAAGTGGCCGAGGGTGAGGCAGCCCCCACACACGTGACGACGACCCGCGGTCGGCGAGTGGTCAGGCCTCGCAGGTTGCACGACTACGTACTGACGTCCCAGCCCGTGTACCGTAAAAGGGGGAAGCCCGACCCCTCCAACTTAGCATACAGCCCAGTGGACCTAATGTCGTGGGGCGGCTCTGCTACCCGCCCATGTAATTCTGTGTACCCCTCCAGGTACCAGAGCGAGAAGGGGGTCGCGAGGATCGCGGCCGGAACCCCTACAGTCCGCCCGCCCGCGACGGACCTGGAGGGAAACCTACTGGACCTAATGTCGTGGTGGCCCTGCCAGACCGCCGGAGGGTGGCCACCTTGTAATTTCGCCGGCCCTGATGGCCAGTAATTGGCGAGGAGTTTTGTTTAGATTGATTCGAACTGTACAACTGGAACTGTAGAACTACCCTGGACTGTGGAACAGGAACGACCATGACGAGGACGTCATGATTTGGAAAGGCGGGGGCAGTGTAACGGTTAACCGTTTGTGTAGAGAACAGTTTGAATATGGAGGGTGACCCAAATGGAATGCGGGGAACGACCGTGACATGTATCGTCAGCGAGGAACACGCCAGTGTGCGGAAATAGAGTCAATCGTATTTCTCGCTTACCAGATCAAGATAGGAGTTGCCATTTACGTGAAATATTCTCTACAGGTTCTAGATTGGGATGCCATTCTAGTTTATGGACTATGAACTGTAATTTCGCTGTGAGAGACGATCTTTCATTGCAGGCGAAACGTCTCCGTTCGCGAGGAAACTTCCTGTGGGGATTTTTCGGGTGCGGAGAGTGCACACACTATATATTGCGGTGCAGACATTTCAAGCGACGTCAGACCAAAAAGACAGCTCTGGAGAAATTGTGTGATTTTGGTGCACTTTGCGACCGGGTCGCAAATGTAATTGTTTTGGCCTGGGAGTCTAAAAGATTGTAGATCCTGTAGCTAGTGCAACCTGTGAAAAGCGTCAATCCAATGCGAATTTGCCGGCTTGCATTTTCAGTGTGGAACCGTGTTTGTGTGTTGTACTATAGTATAGGGAACACGACAGAGTGGGAAGACCGACTGGCGTGTTTATTGTAGTCTGGGGGTATTCTATAATACTGTAACATGACATGTATTACCGCGTAGCACATTCCGGTAAACATGATCAGACATCAGTATAGAATAAGGATATAGGTCAATACCAGTAGATTGTATGATATCGGCACTGTTTTACTGAACAACCCGGGCACTGGGACGTGGGCAGTATTATTTATGTGTCGTTGTCATCGGTCGTGAAGCGGTATATGACGGTAATAAGGGACTCCCGCCATCCTCCGATTATATGCAAATGTACTATAAATACAGAGATATTAGAGCCAATCTCTCCTACCGTTATTCGACGATATATCGCGCAGCCCGTTAGGTCTGCGACCGGGTCGCACAGACGCTGTACGGGTGTGAAAGAGGCCACAGGTATTACAGACAGTACAGAAAAGACAAGGCACAGCACAGACGGACTTCTTCTCCCGAGAAACGTCGATAAACCGTGAAATCTGACAGACCTGCGACCGAGTCGCAGAAGGTCGCAGACGGATTGCGACCGGGTCGCAGAGGCTTGCGACCGGGTCGCAGAGGGTCGCAGAGAGTCGCCATCGACAGTTTACAGACAGTAATGATGCTACATCGGTACCAGATGAAATGATAACACAATATATACCCAAGTAGTTGTCCTGACGGCGACGGAGGACGAGCTGTACGTGGTTCTTACCTAAGGGGTCGTCGTGAAGTTGCGTAGCCACAGGTCGTGTCTATAGACGGGTCGCAGCAGCCGTGAGGGTTGAGACGCCGTGCTATACCTACCTGCGCGGGAAGCAAACTGGTGAGCTGACAAGTTAGGGTCAGGCTCCGACGACTGGGGGTGAAGAAGACGACGGGCTGCCACATCCGTGGAGAGGCTCCAACGACTGGGGGTATCTATTGAGAGAGCGTTACAGCCGAGACGTTCCGACGACTGGGGGTGAAGAAGACGACGGGTTGCCACATCCGTGGAGAGGCTCCAACGACTGGGTGTCGTATATTGGGGGAGAGCGTTACAGCCGTAACGTTCCAACGACGGAAGAAGAGAAGGGCCAGCAGCCAGGCCGCCCTTATACCCAAAAGAGGAGGGCCAGCAACCAGGCCGCCCTTATCGCGTACCCATACATATTTAAAGCATAACTGTAACTGTAAAATTATATGCACACACTCTTATATTATTTGTATATAACATCAAGTTTATATGCACACACTCCCTTATATTATTTGTATATAACATCAAGATTATTTGCAGACACTCTCCTAGTGTTTGTACATATATGGAGATATTATTCTACTGCATAACGTTACATCTCCTTAGACATTCTGTCTAAGCCACGCGGTTCTATGCTATTATCTGTAATCGCGTATACTATTTGTACAGAATATACCATAATAGACCTTTACATCAGCGTCAGTCATCCTTGTAGGGTTGTGATCATCTCTTCGATCCCCGGATCTTTACTAGTGAAGGGGCTAACTACGGTGACGGCCAGAATGCCAGTGGGCAATCCCGGTTATTGATTCGTTTTCTCGTAAACACCACGACTGGTCCTGCTCGTACACGTTACAAATGTATACTGATGGGTGATTTCAATGTTGATCTCCTAAAGACAGACACCCACGGCCCTAGCAAACAATTCTTTGAAACGTTAAAATCATTCTATTTTTATCCCAAAATAACAAAACCTACTCGGGTAAAATCACAATCAGCTACTCTCATTGACAATATATTTACAAACTTTCATGACGATGACATTCATTCTGGAATACTACTGTCTGATATATCCGACCACTTTCCTATATTTCACACCTTCTCATCTGTGCATACCATCGTTACACCATCACAAACCTACACATTCAGAGTCATTAATGACAGACAGAAGACATTATTTAAAGAAAGTCTCTGCTCTGTTGACTGGAACTCACTCTCCGACAACCAGAATCCACATGATACAATCGAATCTTTTCTTCAAACGTTTAACTCAATCTATGACGAATGTTTTCCTGTGAAGGATGGCTATATTAAACAATTAAAAATTCTCAAACCATGGATAACAACAGCTTTACTAAACTCTATTCACGAAAAGAATCGATTGTATCGAAACTACATTAAATCTAAGCGTCCAACTGATAGCATTCAATACAAAACATTCCGAAATAAGTTAAATAACATTCTTAAAAATGCTAAAAGACATTACTACGAGTCGAAATTCAATCAGTATAACGACAATATCCGTAAGACATGGAAAACCATCAATGAGCTGATGCACCGATCGAAAAAAATCCACCAGGCAATAAATAAATAAACAATAAACATTAACGGTACTGAAACATATAACACTCTACATATTGCAAATCACATGAATGAATATTTTTGTACTGTCGCATCGGAACTAGCAGATAAAATACCACACACGGACGTTAATTTTGAATCTTATCTGGATCAGGAATGTTTGAATAATTGTACTCTCAACCTTGCACTCCGGAGGAAATTATGCAAGTTATCAATCGGATGAAAAACGGATCTGCTGGCGTTGATGGAATACGCATGTCATTACTAAAACCTGTTGCATATTATATTGCCAATCCCCGTGCTCGTACTTTTAACCTTTCGTTCGAATCCGGCATTGTACCAGATAGTTTAAAAATAGCAAAAGTTACTCCAATATTTAAATCGGGTGACTCTAATTCAGTCACTAACTATCGCCCAATATCAGTTCTGCCCTGCATCAGTAAAATGCTGGAGAGGCTCGTTTGCAATAGAATCACTGCATTCCTCACAGACAACGATACAGATGTCACAATCAATTTGGATTCCGTCAAAACCACTCTACGACTTCTGCCCTACTATCTCTATATGACAAATTAATCTCGGCCAAATCACAAAAGCAATATAGCGTGACAACCTTCTTAGACTTATCCAAAGCCTTTGACACGGTCAACCATGAAATCCTTTTACAAAAACTTTCCCACTATGGCTTTCGTGGCACGATCAATGAATGGTTTACCAGCTATCTGTCCTCCCAGACACAGCATGTCTCCCTTTCCGATGTACTATCCTCTTCCCATACAATATCCTGTGGTGTTCCACAAGGCTCCATCTTGGGACCCATTCTTTTCATTATCTATATAAATGACATTGCTAACATTTCGAATTTACTCGACGTTATTCTATTCGCGGACGACACAAGCGCCACATATTCCAATATAGACTTGAAAACAGCCATGGAGACATCAAACGTAGAAATAAACAAACTTCTAACGTGGTTCTCTTGCAACAAACTATCTCTAAACGTCCAAAAAACAAAGTATATGGTTGTAAATCCAACAAGAACTGCCAAAAATATACCAAAATTATTTATAGATGGCCAAAATGTTGAACTTGTCCACAGCTATAAATTTCTCGGCGTGTATCTGAATGATGGAAGAATCACATAGACAACCTCTCATCAAAACTGTCACGCAATATCGGTGTTTTGAATGATAAAAAGCATTGTATAAACAAACAAACCTTATTGAATCTGTATCATTCACTCTTTTATTCCTATCTATCATATTGTAATCTAATCTGGGCTAACACATATTCTTCTCATCTATCACCTATTGTGCTCCTGCAAAAACGAATCATTCGTATTATAACTTGTAGTGACATGCTCTCTCACACCGAACCCCTTTTCTCTCAAACAAATATTCTACCGTTCACAAAACTCAATGACTATCTCACATTCACTTTCACCCACCGATTTGTGCATTCGCCTTTCCGTTTGCCTAATTACTCTTTATCATGCTTCACAATGTTATCCACAGTTCATAGTTACCCTACTAGACATGTAAACTTGAATCTATACAGGCCATATTTTACGAATCAAGCAAACACTACACACAATCAAAGCTAAAGGTCCTAAATTATGGAATTCTATTCCCAGTGCATTAAAATGTATCGATTCAGAATCGCTATTTAAGCGCAATATCAAAATATTCTTATTAGCTAAATAATTCTACATCTCAAACCTCAGTATAATCATACGGGATCATCTCCGGTGAAAAGGGACATTGTGTATATGTTTATATATATCTCTCTCTCTATATATATATCTTTTTACTGTATATTCACTCTGTGAATGTAAACTTATATCCAACCTTATATAATTTAGATGTGTAAAAAATTTGTACGGAACATATTTTGTCACCTTTAGTATTTATGTGTGTGTGTTTATATATGTGTGTGAGAGTGTGTGTGTGTGTGTGTATATGTATATATATGTGTGTATATATATCTTATGTTTCGAATAATATGTATACTTTATGAGTCGCACGTATATATGGCGCAATACTTCCCTGATCCACTCCTATATGTTCCGAATGTGACTATTAAGAAATATAAGATTACATATCATAGTTTATATTCCGTTTAATTCACCACCTCCCTCATGCCCATCATTATTGTCATATAATTATAACAGGGATAGAACAAGCCCGTGTTGGGCTTTATTCCCGCCAAAACATTTTGACCTAATATTTATTTCCAATGTAAATTATCTGGTGAATAAATTCTGATTCTGATTCTGATTTTGAGGATGTTGCCAAATTCAGACAGACAGCAAAGAACTAAAGTCAATACAGATTATTCCCATGAGACTGACAGGAATGGACAACTCAATACAGGAAGGTCCCATGAGATAATTTCATGAGACTAACGGGAATGGACAACTCCATGCAGGACGTTTCCATCAGACTTGCAGGAATGGACAACACCATGCAGGATGTTCACAAGAGATGGACCGGAAAGGACAACTCCATTAAGAATGTGAACCATGAGACTGGCAGCAATGGCAACTCCATGCAGGATGTTTCCAGGGGACTGACAGTAATGGACAGCTCAATACACGATATTCCAATAAGACTGACAGGAATGGAAAACTCAATACAGGAGATTCCCATTAGACAAACAGGAATGGACGCTGACCGACAGGGATGAAGGTGAACTCCATACAGGATTTTCCCGTGAGACTGACAGGAATGGACAACTCCATGAAGGATGTATCGGAATGGATAACTCCATGCAGGATGTTCCCATGAGACTGACAGGAATGGACAACTCCATGAAGGATGTACCAGAAAGGATAACTCCATGCAGGATGTTTTCATTCGACTGACAGGAATGAAAACTCAAAACGGGAGTTAATGATAATTGATGAAATCTTTACAATATAGGCCTAATATTGAATTCTCGAGAAAATAGTTTGCACATTTTACACAGAAATACGGACTTCTTCATTCAAATATTCACTCGGTTTACCTATTGCACCTACATAATAAGTAGGCCTACCGGTTTTATCTTATTGTGAATTGTTATTTCCGTAATATTTTAACTTTAAAACAAAACCACACTAGCGAATCTTTTGTTAAAGCTCTTTCGTGAAGGCGAAACCCTTGCCACACAAACACGGGTAATTTCGCTTTTATTCTAGTATAAGGGAGACAAGTCCGTCGTGACCACTCCAAGTTGCCCCCCTTTATGTGTGATGTGCTGAAATAATTGCTTCATCGATTTATAGGCGAATTGTGATATTGACAATGCAATGGACCGAACGAAATCTGCGCTGTGTTGTTTTTATTTTTGTTTAATTTTTTTTTTTTTTATTTTTTTTTTTTTTTTAACCTCTAGAGAAAGTGGTATGCCCCATGTGGAAACGATTTTAACAAAATATATTAAATATTGATTCTTGAGGTAGGGGCAGGTAACTCTACAAATCTGACAGGCAGCGCCACCTGTAAACACAGACAGTGTGGCAGTGACAGAATCAAGCTTGCCAGTTGTCTGTATCCCATTCATTTGTAGGTTAGGATGGCTGGAAAAGGCCTCCTGTTATATGCTCACCGAAATATCGGTGTAGTTTGCAGGAGCCTGAGGTGCCAACGTACATTTAGTTCGTCGGGTGCGAAAACTGGACGTCCTGATCTCTGGGAATTGTACAGGACCAGAAAAGACCATGTAAAAGGTGTGCAACAACAACAACATAGCCTGGTCAAGCCCAAGCATGCAACAACAAAAACAACAGCATGCAACAATTATTAGTTGTTGTCAACCTTACTGCCCCAAAACAAACTTCCATGCATGTCATTGGTAAAGTGGGAGTAGTAAAGAATAGGAGTCGTAGTAACCCGTGTGTGGAATGAGTCATGAATGAAGTTTTCCTCAAATCCTCACAATTGCAACCGTTTTCAAACTATTCAATATTGGGAGTAGTAAAGAATCATTTGGGGAGGTTAAACGGTTGCAATTGTGAGGATTTGAGGCAAACTTCATTCATGACTCATTCCACAAACGGGTTACTATGGCTCCTATTCTTTACTACTCCCGAAGAATGTAAAAAAATCTTGTATTAAATTGGCAAAAGTATTGAAACGGTCGTGCTTGGTGGAGACCGGTAAAAAACAAATTATGTAACAAACAAAACATGAATTCCCCCATATTTGCTGAGAAAACAACACCTTGCTCTTGTTTTATTTTTATTTTTTATTATTTTACCACTAAGCCAAGGTCATTGTTTTCATTGAATGACCTCCGTCTCCGTTGAATGGTGATAGGAGCACTGCGATCACATACATCTCATGATCTCCCCTCAGGCCCCACCCCCTCCCCCTCCTTTGTTTTTAGCCCTGCGAATTTTGTAGCATGAATTGAAACGACCCACCACGGAACCAAGAGTTCGTTTTCCATAGTAAGTGCATTGAATTTATAACATTTATTCTCGCCTTCCAATATGCCGTTTAGTGTTTATTTGTCAGTACTTCCAAACTGACTTCATTATGGCAGAAAAACAAGTGACACTGTCACAGGAGCAATAATGCGTTAATTTCGCGGCAGAAATAAAGCATAATGAACGATTTTAACAGAAATTCCTCCCTTGCATTCGTATAATACAATAATTTATTCGTTGGTTTTGAAGTCTAAATGATAAATTATCAATTTACCGTAACATGGGCAGAGTTTGTATGTTGCCCGTTTTCCACCACAAAACACAGGCACTTCACTTCGATGTGAGGCAGGTATTACATGTATACGCGTTCAAACAGAGTTCCAACAGATCAAAGATGAATACTTTTTAAATAGAGTATGACAAATGTATTTTTCATTTGTGTTTGTGTTGAGATTCTCTCGCTTTAATACGTTTGTCAAACGTTTGCCACGTGTTGAGATAAAACAGTGCTGAAATTGTCGGGAACCCTTCATCGAAAAACTAGCAGTTCAATGCCACAGATATCTGGCGATACTCGACAGCCAATTGCCTCCATTGTCATATGATTATATGCAGTCAACGTCGAGAAAAATAATCTCGGCAAGAGCTTCTTGAGCGTGTTTCATTTTCACTGGATAACCCATGACGAAACGTGGTGACTGCAGCTAGACAAACATACGGAAACCCGGGAAGTGGCAGAGATGACATGAAGAGTGGGCTCTCATACGGACATTCATTGGCACAGAGACAGAGGTGACACGAGCAACAATAACAACAACCTTGTATTGTAAACTTTCGGTCGTGATAACTTTCCCGTGATCGGGGCATTTTTGTTTTCGCCCCTGTCTTGCATAAACTCAATCTTTTATGAAAAAAAGACTCAGTTTTTTTTTGTGCCGAAAACCCAGAAAACTCAATTCGTAGTTCAAAACCCAATTTTGAAAAAATCGCAAAAAACTCAATTCAAATTTGTTTTCATCGGGAATACCACAATGACAAACTGCATAAAAAAAAACCTGGGTACTATACCTAAGTTGGGATACAGGGGTCGATTTCATGGAACCTCTGTTGCGGCAGTTTTCACACTTGAAAGTTCAAGTGCACTTGAGTTTTTGTTTTTCATGAAAGTCCACTTGAACCTGAATTTCTTAAAATCGCATTTGAGTTCAAGTGTAGTCGGACCTCCCTCAAAAACTGCACTTGAAATAAAAACTTACTTGAAATGGGAGATGGTGTCGAAAAATAAGTTTTGGTCATGTGCCCGTGCAGCATTATGCATGTATGGGAATTGGTCTTCATCTCATAGATGCAAAAATGGCACAGACATATTTATTTCACACCTGAAATTCTACCGATTGGCTCCAGTGCACCAAGTATTTTGAGCATAAGTTTACACTTGATTCTGCGGGGGTACTATTTTTTACTAAACCACACAAAAGAGTTCCAAAAAGGTCACTTCAAACATAACTTGATCAAGTGCGGTCATAAATGTTTGGTGAAACACAACTTGAGAATTTTTTGAAGTGCACTTGGTCAAGTGCTAAAATCGTCCTTGAGAAAGTCAAGTCAAGTGAGATTTCATGAAATCAGGGGCTGATTTCATGAAACCTCACTTGACTTAACTATTTATGTATTTATATTTATTTTTAGACATTTTTCATTGTGAAAAAGAAATAGAGGATGAAATTAAAATGTGTAATCTGTCTATGTAACAGTATTAATTTGCTGAAAAATGACCAAGATAGTCAAGCCAAATATGTTGTCAACTGTATATACCGTCTCTGGTTTGTACAGATGTCTGAATTACTACCTCAATTGGGGTATAGCACTAGACCCTGATTGGGGTATAGCACTAGACCCTGATTGGGGTATAGCACTAGACCCTGATTGGGGTATAGCACTTAACTATACCTTGATTGGGGTATAGCAATATACCTCGATTGGGGTATAGCTCTATACCTCAAATCCTATACCTCAAATGAGGTACTGTACCCCAACTTAGGTATGGTATATACTACCCCATCTGAGGTACCGGTATTAACCTGATCTGTTGACTGTGCTATGACTATCGGATGTAGCCACCAGTGAGTCCCTATGTGTGGAATTGGTATTATGGCAGCTCTTGATTATGTCCGTATTATTTCTTAGCACATATTGCTTTCGTGGAATTCAACAAAATTTCACAGGTTTGAAGAGATAACCACTGACGGGTCCGTACAGTACCTTGAAAATTAGAATTTAAGGCCTTGAAAAGCCTTCAAATTAGAAAATTATGCTAAAGACCTTGAAAACTGGAATTCCTGTTCATTGTGGCCCAGTGGTCTAAGGCGCTTCGCTGGTGACCGCTAGCCTCACACCGCTGAACCGGCACGGGTTCGAGCCCAGCTGGTCCATGTGTGAAAGTTTGTCAGTTACTTATCGAAGGGTGGTGGTTCTCTCCGGGTACTCCGGCTTCCTCCACCAACCAAACTGACTGTCACTATATGAGTGAAACAAACTTGAGTGTGACATTAAGCCAAATTCCCCCCCCCCCCTTCATTGTTGTCAATTCTATTATCAAGTTGCAGCTCGAAGTTGTACTGTCCTTCTACATTGGATGGCAAAATTAATCTCATCATAGCAATATATTCTTTGATCATCCAAAAAGAATTTCCAAATCTATTTGAAAGAAATTGAAGGAAAAAACATATTACATGTAGTTGACAGGACATTCACACTTGTGTTTAACGAAAAGAAATTCAGAAAAATTTTCAGTGTAGCAATGACACTGGAAGTAATATGCCTTAATTCAACATGTCCAGGGGTTTACTACTGGCTCACACATGGCTCAATGAGATTTTGGGCTGCAAAAAAAAAATGGCTCGGAATGGATAACTTTTTTTGCAGTGTTGAAAACAGGAACTATTACCATGTATGCTTTGAACATTGGAAGCTTCATGGTGTATGACAACCAGCCCACTGATATGACTGACGTCCTAATATATTGTAGTTAATATGTGTGCTCTATAACCCAGCCAAGTTTTCCAGATTTTCTGATAAGAAACCAGTAGTTTCTGAAATGTTGTGACAATAGAATGTTTTAGGCACACAGTGGAATAACTATAATCGTAACACATCTCACTGTCAGTGTACACTCGCACTGATTATTATCCCTTCAAACAGGCACAATTCATTTCAACTCTTATTAAACAACGTTGATAAAATTACAAGAAATTTAAAAGGACAAACAGCCAAGATTCAGTGGCATAAATTTGGAACATTTCTTCAGACACTTTAATTAACTTTATCACTGTAATCAATATAAATTCCAAGTAAAGCAGAATAAAAAACTGTACAGTGAAACTTATGTATACTGACCATGGCTGATTGGGACCAGATTGACAGGGTTCTGGTTTATCAAGGTTCAAAATACTTTAAATTTAAATAATGGAATCATGGATGGTGTCAGTATTTAAAGGTTGGTCGGCTTACTGAAGTGTTGATATTCACAGGTTACACTGTAATTATAACTTTCTGTTGACAGGTAAACAGGTGCCCATAGATGTGAACTCTGATGCTGTTTTTGCTAACAATGAGGTGAAGCTGGAAGATGTTGAGGTGTATGGCTTTGATTATGACTACACCCTAGCCTCGTACAAACCAGAGTTACACACCCTCCTCTATCACCTGGGAAGAGAGGCACTCGTTCAAACATACAAGGTGAGAAGATTGAGAAAATGTCTTTTAAGTGTTTTTACCAATGATCATGACTTAAATTCCTGTAGGTGTGTGCGAAATGTGTAACAATAACTTTGGATTGCTATAGATTTCTGTTGAACAGCATTGGGAGACTGGATTCCTTTAAGGTTTGAGAAAACAAGGTCTGATGTGACACAGTTAACACGGTCTGATGTTAACAAGATCTGTTGTTAAATTGGTCTTTTGTTAACAAGGTTTGATATTAACAAGGTCTGATGTTAACCATGTCTGATGTTAACCAGATGTTAACAAGGTATGATGTTAATAATATTAGTTATACGTCGCCCTTCCGGGGTAATACGGGATGAGATTTGGTTTCTCTCGCCATATTTTTCCGAGGCGCAGCCGAGGAAAAATATGGCGAGAGAAACCAAATCGAATCCCGTATTACCCCGGAAGGGCGATGTATAACGAATTAATCACATCTCAGAGCATTAAGAATCACTTTGGACTTCAAGGCCGACATAATGGAACGGACTTCGATCGGACTTGCACTGGTTTCAGAACGATCCACAGCATGCACCGGAAAAAATGAACACAAAGACAAATGTATCATTTTTACAATCCTCATCTTTAAAACGTACTAAGGGAGGAGCAAAGATAACGATAACATATACTGTAATCCGTGAACAATGAACCCGGTTTCCGTGTGAAATACCGGCGGGCTTCGGTGATAAAGAATGAACAATCTAACTTCAAATTCAGCTTCATCTCTTATGTTCTATTCTGAAAATCAGAAACGTATAAAATACTGGAACATTAAGCTTAATCTCAATTTCATATTTAATATTTTATTCGCCATCGACGAGTATAATATCTAGATTATATACCTTTTGTTAATAAATACATCGAAAGACCCGTTCCGGATTCACATCTGTTGCGTGGATATGTAAGTTTCAAATACACGTGTGAACTGTTACATTTTCATTCTGTCTATAATTCAACACCGTGTCACTCGACAGTGTCACTTGTGTCATGTTTCCATAACATCACACAGGAGAAGGACCAACATGAACTGACTTTTTACAGTTCGAGAGAAAAATCGGAAAAATCAAACTGTCCTGCACAATTTGGCAGAAGTATAGGTATTTGCTTCATTTTCGCACGATGATGTTGATTACATTTATTGTGCAGTTATTGAACATTGGCGCTGAGAGATTTGCGGCGACCAGGATAGCTGTGGGAATGTCACACGATGTGGGCGGACGCTTTGTTCGATTTTTTTGTGTTGCTGGGAATAATATTAGCCCGCTTTTCAACAACTTCATCGTCCGTGTGAGACGCGAAACGTTTGCCTGATTCAGCCATTTTGTTTAGCAGACGATGGAATCTAGTGAACACCTGTTCGTTGCCCTTGGCGACGGGGGTATACGATATATATTCGACCAGCAAGTTGACAATACAGCATCACACATGAGGTCTGTCAGCCAATCAAAAGTCTACATGCTTCTCTGAGATATGATAAGGTCTGATGTCAACAAGGTCTGATGTTAACAAGGTGTGATGTTAACAAGACCTGATGTTTCAACAAGGTCTGATGTTAACAAGGTTTGATATTAACATGGTCTGATGTTAACAAAGTCAGATGTTAACCTGCTCTGACGTTAACATAACGACCAGACTAAAGTGGTTACCATTTCAATACCGAGTAAATTACCATCGTGCTACACTTGTATACAAATCTCTTACCAATGAAAGTTCGTCTCATATGTGTAACATGTTTTCTTCTAGTTTGTCATCTCGGTCGTTACGTTCTTCACAGAGAATGATTTTACCTCGTTGTAGAACTGAATTGTTTAAACGTAGTTTCAAGTTCCAAGCTATGAAATTATGGAACAGTTTACCCTCCACAGTTCAAGCAGCCCCAAGTGTAAATTCTTTTAAGACAAATTGTTTTCACTTCTTTTTCAATAAATTCTTAGCAGAGGGCGTACATTTCGTAGAATTCTAGCTTGCATCATTTATCCATACATTTTTAACGATCAATCTTAGCAAATGGTGCGCTTTTTACTGAATTGTAGCTTGTTTATATATTTCTATACACATTTAAGCTAAATATTGTAATTTACATTTCAATACTTTTATAATCTATATATATATATATTTGGTATTTTTATATTTTTATATTTGCACATCACCACAACATAA
The DNA here is from genome assembly GCA_036873755.1 of Hanleya hanleyi. Taxonomy (NCBI): domain Eukaryota; kingdom Metazoa; phylum Mollusca; class Polyplacophora; order Lepidopleurida; family Hanleyidae; genus Hanleya; species Hanleya hanleyi. The sequence continues at coordinate 77,481 of JAVTVY010020291.1, forward strand.
TTTGTATATACACATACTCGACCTCATGTATAAGTAGCCGTTGGCTAAATGAGC
>JAVTVY010020292.1:0-71725 GCA_036873755.1 Hanleya hanleyi
ACCATTTCTCCGCTAAAAAATCCAAATTTCCCCTACTTGTTTTATTATGAATGCATTGAAATAAACCCCCAAGATTCAAGCAAGTAATAATTCTTCTGTTTTCGAGAAATGGCTTGTTCAAATCATTGTACTGTTGTACAGTCAGGAATCGCGTCTCGTTTCTCAAATTGTTCGAATTAGATAGTCGCTGGTACAAACCTCCATGATGTTCAAATTAATTTCCCATTTCATTTTATGTTGTATATGTCAATTTTTTTCTTCAGGCTTTTCCAGAAAATAAGTACACTATCCCTATGGAAGGCACTGAAATTCCACATGGAATTTTGTATTTTTCACTAAAAATTCCATCATTTCTGGGCGGAAATCCTTGAAATATATTGTTTTGCATATCAAGTTAATAAATTAAAACGATACTCGTTTTGGTGGTAAACAGCAGTCAAACACATTATTGGCAATTCTCATTTCCATAATATCAGTACAATAACTGGTTTCAGCAGAACTTATTGAAATATCAAGATTTGCTGGATCCAGTAGAGATAAAAATACCAACAATATATTTTGAGGGTATCTCCCCCCCCCTTTATCTTTTGGGGGATAAGATCTTTTGAATATCTGAAAATATGGGGGGATGTGTCCTGGGAGAATAAGTTAAAGTGGGTGGGAATGTTATAAGAATATATTTGTAGACCATTGTATATGGGACAGGAGTATTGAACATCAAAATAAAATTTATTTCCAAAATAAATTTTTTTTTGGCCCTACCTACTCTATTTTTTTCTGGCCCGTAATCGGAAACAGACATATATTTTTTTTTGGCCTTGGATGACTGATTTATTCTCTTACACAATGCGAAGAACAAACGTATATCTATAGTGTATGTATTTATTCCAGAAACAAATTAATTTAAGGGAAGGAAAACTTTTTTTTTTTTTCAAAGAAAGTACACTTGCAATACCAGGGGTAAATATTTCTTCCCACAAGCCAATCAATTGGTAGAGACACCCTTACATTATAATAGCTGGGGTTCAGAGCCGAGGGGTTTCGATAGCGCAGCTTCATGTTTTATTTTTCCGTGGTTGTTTTTGTTCATCGAAAAATCCGGCGATTGCCATTGGCAGTATCATTTTGCAAATTACGAACATTTCGATGAGTTTACTGATTTTTATTTGGAATAAAACTGCATTTCTTAATAATACACACACATTGTTTTTGTTGAAATATATTATTTGAAAAGGACATGAAGCAATAAGTTTCAGAATGTCTGGGATCTGAAATGCAGACAAAAACACATGAACGCCTTCTGTTTTGGAGATAATTATTCAACTTTACTGACTGCCCTGAGCTTGAAGCAGTGGGGTTCAGGCCAAGAAATTTATCTGGGGCTGACAGCTAGGATAAGCTGCAGTACTGAATGAGTTAAGAGGAAACGGGATTTTCGGCAATACATGTATATAGGAGACAATTTTTATACACCCGCCAAAAGGCGGACGTATTATGTGATGGCGGTTTCCGTCCGTCTGTCCGGTCTATATGTGGGACAGTTTCCTATCTACAGTTCCAATTTTTGGTGAGTGGATACCCTATGAGGAAACGATGTGTTGCGTACCAAAATGAAGGTCGAGGTCAGAGGTCAAAGGTCACTGGCCTACAAAAACAAGAAATCACTGAAGTGTTCGTGTCCGGTCTATATCTGTGAAAGTTTTCTATCCAGTTGCAATTTTTTGTGAGTGGATACGCTAGGTAGAGACGATGTATCGCATACCAAAATTGAGGTCAGAGGTCAAAGGTCACTATTGCCTAAAATGGGAAAATCAGTGATCGTTGACAGTTTTCTATCTACAGTTCTAAGTTCTACAGTGTGACTGAAAAATCAGGAAATCATTTTCTAATTGTTTGTGGGTGGATTTAAATAGGGGGAATTGAAGTGTCGCCTACCAAAATATAGGTCAAGGTCGAAGGTCAAAGGTCACTCTCACCCCAAAATCAGGAAAATATTAAAAATAGCATTTCTTTGTGTAAGTAGATATATTAGGGGGACACAATGTGTCACTTATCAAAATGTAGGTCAAGGTCAAAGGTCAAGGTCACTATGACCCCAAAATCGTGAAATTGTTAAAAAATCATGATTTTTTTAGTCCATTGAGAAATTATGGGTAGCCGTTTTATCATGTACCGTACCAAAATTTAGATCCAGGTCAATAGTCCAGATTACTGTGACCCCGGAATCAAGGTCAAAGCTCAGTGTGATCTAAAAATCAGGAAATCATTAGTGGATTCAGTAGGGGGAAATGAAGTGTCGCATACCAAAAATTGGGTCACGGTCAAAGGTCACTGTGAGCCCAAAATCAGAAAATTATTAAAAAGAACTTGTTATTTGCGCTGAAAACTTACCTCACTTCCACTCTTTGCATTTCTTGTTTCACATGAAATCATCTAGTAAGAATTTTGAATAACACAGTTCTCTCCCCCTCTAGTCACCTGACTGCTCACTTACCCATAATTCCTCCTTCTTGTTTCCTACTGCTGTGGGTCAGGAAGTCATTTTGTCAGCTCCAATCACTAGCAGTTGGATTACCTCAGACGTCTGATATTCTTCAAGAAGTCCTTTGGGAAGTATTCTTTACGTTATCAGCAAAATTATGGCTCAAAATATGTCTCAAATGTCATGTATGTCTTGTGGTGGTGACAAGCCTGTATATGACCTCCATTCCATGTGTCCCCGATGTCGCCAGGGAAGAGTCTGTACCTGGGATACGGCCTGTGAGGAATGTATTGTGTGGGCGCCCGGCATATTCCAAGTGTATCTGGCCGGGTCACTGGCAGCTATTGAGGAAAATAAAGCCGTTATGTCTACCAATCACGCCAATAAGACGTATGTAGCTATGTCTCCCCGAACCAACGTGGTCGAGGAGACTAGGGGGTTTGTTGATTCACCAGCTCGGTCTACGCTAGTCAGTTTGTTGAATGTAAATAAAGATAAACAAACGCCCGCTCCCGCTCACGATTCTTCCATTTCAGACCAGGCGAAGGGTCCATAAGGTAAGAAACCGACCCGGGTTGTACAAGTGGAAGGGACAATCGAAGATGTGGAATCCGGCACTACTACGACTGTGGAGGTCGAGCTTGATACGACGATGAAGGGAAATCGGTAAAGGAGCCAGGCTTAGCGTGGGAAAGCCAGTCAATTCCGATCTCTCGATCGGATGCGACTTATAACTATGAAACCTTGGGCAATACTGGTGAGGCGCCTAACGTTGAATTTTCATTTGGTTCCGGGATTGGGAGATTGCCTTCCTCAACCCCGTTGAGGCCTGGACTTTCCGGTTGTTCTAACACTGGAACGACTGGTTTGTCTAACTTCTCCCAATCTGCTTCCGGTTTCTCTGGTGGCCTTCCTCGTCCCCTGCCGAGACATTGTCACTACGAGCCTTCTGGGCCACCGGAGATTGAGGTTCCCACAACAACGGCAGTATGGTATGTATGCAGGTACCTATGATATGCCAATTTTTTTACCTGCCTCTGAGACGCGATAAAGAGACCCCTCTCAAGTAGGTCAAATTATGCGGCATCCGGTTGCTAGTTTGACTTCGCCCTTGCTTGGCTTAGCTCAAATTTCTGCTTCCGGTGGTATTCGAGGTACGGGGCCGGCTATGTTACGTATGATGCGTCCTCCTATACGTGCTTCCGGTTTACGACCTCGTATGCCAGTTCACCGACCTTCACAGTGGCCGTGCTCACGGTCATTTGTAGGGTCCCAGAGTGTGAACACACCCCATCAGGCCCAGCTTCCGGTGCACTCTCAGGTGACAGATCCTACGTTGGCTGCTATTCTGCGCGGAATGGAACAGCAACGTCAGGAGATGAAGGAACTGAGAGAGATGATGACCAGTCAAATAAGGAGCGGTATGCCGCCGCATCCGGTTTTGTCTGAGCAGTCTAACTCTAAGCAACCGGAGGAAGCCCCGGAAGCTATGGAAGTGGATAGGGACCAGTACGGTAGCTCGGAATTTAATGAACCTACCAATACTGATCCAGATACTAGGAAATATTACGATTTAATTTCCGGTATCTATGACTTGATTCCTGACATGCAGCTTCCGGTCCCACATGCGGGAGATATCGAAACTGAGTCGGGAGAGTCGAATCGGGTTATGAGGTCGGTTTCCACGCTTCCGGCCTCAACTGCTATACATTCTATTGTTCCGTAGAACATTAGCAGAACCCGCTACGCAGGAGGAACGTGCAGTCAGGCTGAGACCTAGAGCTCGCTTCCGCCCTGCAGGATCTTCTGGTCCGTTCCCGGTACAGAAGCCAAACATACGATCATATGGCGTACATGATTCACCGTTCAGCTTCCGGTCTGCAGAGGTGAACAGCGATTTTCAGTATTTGTGTCCTTCAAATATCAAATTGCCTAGTAATCCGGATGTTCCGTTGACGAACAAACAGGCATTCGTACTAGAGGAAACTGCCCGACAAGGAGTGGCGATCACGAATCACCTGGACTGGTTTCTCAAAGCCATTAAGGATGGTTTGTTTTCGCTGTCGGGTGCGGAGAGTCAAGGACAGTTACAAGAGGGAATTAACCTCGTTCTTGACTACCAGAAGATTGCTTCCGGTGCAGTAGAAGATTTGCTGGTTCATAACGCCTATCTATCTTCTATGTTGGTGTATTTAAGGAGAAGGGCCTTCATTATGCGCCCCCTCTAACTAGAGGGGGGGCATATAGCGATCGCTTTGTCCGTCTGTCTGTCCGTCCGTCTGTCCGTCCGTCCGTCCGTCCGTCCGTCTCTCCGTCCGTCTGTCCATCCGAATTTCTTGTCCGCGCGATATCTCGGTTAATAATTGATGGACAGGATTGAAACTTGCCTGGAATGTGGCCAGTGGCTCATAGTTGTGCAGCGTAGAGTTTTTTCTGAGTTCCGGTATCATTTTCAAGAGTTATGGCCCTTTTTCTGAAATCTCTGTGAATGGGACTTGTCCGGGCTGGATCTTGGTTAATATTGTATGAACAAGTATGAAATTTGCATGACATGTGGTCAGTGCCCCACAGTTGTGCAGCGTAAAGTTTCTCCCCGTTCCGCCTATATTTTCAAGAGTTATGGCCCTTTGTTCCTGAAATTAACCTCGTTCTTGACTACCAGAAGATTGCTTCCGGTGCAGTAGAAGATTTGCTGGTTCATAACGCCTATCTATCTTCTATGTTGGTGTATTTAAGGAGAAGGGCCTTCATTATGCCCCCCTCTAACTAGAGGGGGGGCATATAGCGATCGCTTTGTCCGTCTGTCTGTCCGTCTGTCCGTCCGTCCGTCTCTGGAATGTGGCCAGTGGCTCATAGTTGTGCAGCGTAGAGTTTTTTCTGAGTTCCGGTATCATTTTCAAGAGTTATGGCCCTTTTTCTGAAATCTCTGTGAATGGGACTTGTCCAGGCTGGATCTCGGTTAATATTGTATGGACAAGTATGGAATTTGCAGGATATGTGGTGAGTGCCCTGTAGTTGTGCAGTGCGAAGTTTCTCCGCGTTTCGCGTATATTTCAAGAGTGATGGCCCTTTTGTTCTTGAAATCTTTGTGAATTGGGACTTGTCCGGGCTGGATCTCGGTTAATATTGTATGGACAATTATGGAATTTGCATGATATGTGGTCAGTACCCCATATGTGTGCAGCGTGAAGTTTCTCTGCTTTGGGTTATATTTTCAAGAGTTATGGCCTTTTGTTCATCAAACCTAAATGAATGGGATATATTTATTTGTCCAAAGCACATTCCAAAGTAGATCACATAGGTCCTGAAGTATGAAATTGCCCCAAAAAGAGTGAATTGGATGCAAAATTCAAAGTTCACGATCGCTTCATAATTTCACCACAATATACTCCCAAGGAATGTAGGTCTCATAACCAGGTCACATTTTTGAATTTGGCGAAAGTCCCGGGTGGAATATGTACATGTATTATGCGAGGCATGCCGAAAAAAGTGACTGAAACAGAATTTTTATAATTAGCCAAATTAGGCCTCCACAGACCAATACAAAACAGAACAATGGTGGAGCAGTGTCGGATTAAAGCGGAAGGGGGGCATACAATTAAGCAATCCCTGATTGCTTGCTTGCTGCGTTCCTTTTATGCACGATTACACACCGGAAGCAGTAAAGAGAAGCCTATTAGAAATTTCTACGGCTCCCTCTTTACTGTTTGGTGATGCTGTTGCCGAGGTCCGACCTGAAATGGATCGTATTGAGCATGACAGGTCAGTGGCTTCCGGTGCTTCGACCAAGAGACCCAAGGTGCCCAAGGTCCCAAGGTGAAGAAGACTAAGAAGAACCCGCCTAGTTCCAAGGCTGCTAAGGGTGCTTCCGGTCAACAGCAAAACCAAGCGCATGCTTCTTTAGAGCCAAGATTATCGAGCTTTGGCCATAAGAAGCAGGGTAAGGGGATAAGCAAGCAGTCAAAGAAGAATACCTGATGTCTCGGGCCATACCGGGTGGCTTCCGGTATGGCGGGAACACCGAGACATATTGTTTCCGGTCCCACCACAACTAGACCTTCCGGTAGGGGGAAGGCTTCAGTTGTTTTGGCGGAACTGGATAAGGATCGGGCAGAAGCGTGGGTCATTCGAACTAGCAGATACGGCTATCGCCTATTGTTCGACACGTTTCCCCCCTTGACTGCATCTCCCCTTGCGTCTCGTATTCCATTACGAACAGGTCATCTATCAGCGATACAGTCCTCTGTGGACAAGCTGATAGAGACGGCATTCAGTAATAAAGCTTCCAGTTTGGGATACAACACCCGGGTTCTATTCGCCGGTCTTTCTGGTCCCCAAGAAAGACACGTCCAAGATGCGCATGGTTATCAACCTCAAGCGCCTCAACAAGGACTACCTCACTCCACCGCCACACTCTGGATTTAAGGGATGCATACCTTCATATCCCGATACATCCAGAGGACAGGAAGTACTTAAGATTCATGGTCGGCAAACGACGCTTCCAAATTCAAGTGCTTCCGTTCGGCCTGTCAACTTCCCCTTGGGTGTTCACACGAGTGTTTACACCAGTGGCACAATTCTTGCACAGACTAGGTATAAAGTACCACTTTTATATCGATGACTCCCTGCTAAGGAATGCCTGCAAAGAGCAGTTAGTCCTAGACACCCAGTTTGTCTTAAGGATACTGACTCAGAACTGACTCCGTCGCAAAGGCGCAAATTTCTGGGGGTTGAATACGATACGCTTTTAGCTCTCGCCAAACCCCCTGAAGATCGTTGGCAAAAGATAGCAATGAAGATACCTCAAATCCTCAAGTTATCTCAAGCCAGGGCTCTACACTTTGGTGCGATAATCGGCCTCTTGACGTCTACACAAGACGTAACACCAAGAGGGCGGTTGCAGCTTCGTCCCTTAATGATTTACTTCAATCATCAATGGGTCGAAAGGCAGTTGAACCCGTGGATACCTGTCACGCCTCTTGTCAAACAATGCCTCCAATGGTGGCTGGATCCACTCAACGTTATGCCAGGTGTGTCCCTACTTCCGTTTCGTCCGTCACATCACCTGTTCACGGACGCATCTATGGAAGGTTGGAGAGCCCACCTCGAGTCCAGGTCGATATCCGGGTTATGGACAATCGAGGAACGCTCGTACCATATCAACGTGTTGGAGTTTATGGCAGTGACACATGCCATCCGCACGTGGGTGAACGTATTGACCGACAAGAACCTGCTTCACATCAGTCGTGTCCTACATCAACAAGCAGGGGGGACGAGATCTCCGCAATTACAAAGCCAAGCGGAAATCTTTTTCGGTCTGTTTTGGGACAACAACATATAAGTGTTGGCCAGGCACATCCCGGGAATTCTGAATGTCTTAGCGGATTCGCTTTCACGACGGAATCAGATAATTCCCACAGAGTGGCAACTTCACTCAGCCATACTAAAACAAATAGCTTATGTCTGGGAGATGCCACACATCAGTCGTGTCCTACATCAACAAGCAGGGGGGGGGACAAGATCTCCGCAATTACAAAGCCAAGCGGAAATCTTTTTCGGTTTGTGTTGGGACAACAACATATCAGTGTTGGCCAGGCACATCCCGGGAATTCTGAATGTCTTGCGGATTCGCTTTCACGACGGAATCAGATAATTCCCACAGAGTGGCAACTTCACCCAGCCATACTAAAACAAATAGCTCATGTCTGGGAGATGCCACACATCAGTCGTGTCCTACATCAACAAGCAGGGGGGGATGAGATCTCCGCAATTACAAAGCCAAGCGGAAATCTTTTTCGGTCTGTGTTGGGACAACAACATATCAGTGTTGGCCAGGCACATCCCGGGAATTCTGAATGTCTTAGCGGATTCGCTTTCACGACGGAATCAGATAATTCCCACAGAGTGGCAACTTCATCCAGCCATACTAAAACAAATAGCTCATGTCTGGGAGATGCCACACATAGATCTGTTCGCCACTCGGCACAACAATCCTGTTCATGTCGCCGGTTCCGGATCCGTCGGCATATGCAGTGGACGCCCTATCGCAGGACTGGTCAAGGATGGTAGCATATCCATGAACACACTTGTGTCGTTTATCTGATTGTTCCGTGGTGGCCAGCAAGGCCGTGGTTCCCGGATCTTCTGGTAGATGTACCAAGATAACTTCCAGTGTGGCACAATCTACTGCGCCAGCCCGGAATGTCGGTATTCCACAGCCAGCCAGGACTGTTTCACTACCACGTGTGCAAGTGCTCAAGAGACACTTCGCTCAGGCGGGATTTTCAACAGAGTTGGGCGCAGAATGGCACAATCAATTCGACCGTCCTTTTCCGCTGTACACCAATGAAAGTGGGTAATCTTCGATCTTTGGTGTGGAGAGAGGGATATCAATCCATCCAGAGCCACTATCCCTGAAGTAGCAGAGTTCTTATTGCACCTGTTCCGGGATTAAGGCCTGGTACCCGCTACAGTCGAAGGGTATAGGGCAGCCATTGCTCAGCCTATTCTTCTGGGTACTGGGATTAATCCCTCGACTGATCCAAATTTATCTGCACTAATCAAGTCATATAAGATAACTGGTCAGTCGGTTGTTCCGAAATTGCCAAAGTGGGACTTAGCCTTAGTACTTCGGCAATTAGGGAAGCCACCATTCGAGCCAATAGGGCTTCCTTTCGTCCGGTCTTGAATCAGACATGTTGATGTGTCCGGTTCATGGACTTGCGTGCTACCTGAATCGTACAGAGGAGATCAGAGCGGGTAGGAGGCGTTTGTTCATCCCTTTTCATCCCAAAACCAAACAAGAAATTAGCAAAAATACTATCTCAAGTTGGCTCAAAAATACGATTCGGCTAGCGTACTTCACGGCTACGGATAGACAAGCCATGCTTGTAAACGTTTCAGGTCACGAGATTAGGGCACTAGCAGCATCATGGCCTCTATGGACTAACAGATCTGTGACTGACATTATGAGGGCGTGCTACTGGAGGTCGAACACAACATTTGCCTCCTTCTACCTCCGGGACATGACGTTAGCATGTGACGACCTCTATTCCATCGGCCCACTTGTGACTGCACAGCGGGTGTCTGTGTGACCGAGGCCAGCAAGATAAAGACCGGGCGTACAGTTTTTACCCTGCTTGCTGGTGAGTGCATTTTCCTCTCGTTCCCTTTCGGAAAAAGTGTGGGGGGGGGGGGCGTATATGCGACTCGACCTTGAAGTCAGAGTAGCGACAGAGGTTCCCTGTGTACCATAGGCATATAGGTTACGGCTGTTGTATGATCTCATGGATCCTCTTTGAGGTAGAAGATCGATGATTTCTACTCTGTACTAGTCATCTTGTTCACGGCATTTATCACTTACCATGGATTGTATCAGTTTGCCCGCCAACCTTTCTGTGGCATTCTATGCAAAGAGTGGAAGTGAGGTAAGTTTTCAGCGCAAATAACAAAAAAAAATTCACAAGTAAATTTTCTGTTATTAAGCTAAAACTTACCTCACTTCCAGTGATGCCCACCCACCTCCCCTCTGTGATACATCCTAACCATGTATCGCAGTGGAAACAAGAAGGAGGAATTATGGGTAAGTGAGCAGTCAGGGAGAGAACTGTTATTCAAAATTCTTACTAGATGATTTCATGTGAAACAAGAAATGCAAATTTGGAATGCAAGTTCCTAGCATGCTCCAATTTCAAGAAGCTCCCTTACACCCGGTAGCACGTATATAAACATTATCGGGAAACCGTATCCAGATACAGGCTTAGATCTAGGGTCCCACAGCGTCCTTAAAAAGGACACTGGCATGAAATCAAATGACTGATTTTTGCATAAAATCAAATGATTTTATTTCAGAATACATACTTGAAACAGCCAGAAAGTGAAGTGAAATGTGAACTGACAGTAAGTGTTGCAAGAATACACCAAAAAAATCCCAATGGACAAATTTTTCATCATATGTATGGCAAATTATGGACTTTCTGACTTCTTGCAAGACATCTTGGTAATTGCATTTTTTCAAATACGGGCAGTGTTATTTCAAATAAGGACTCCGGTTAAAATATCTGGATCTAACCCTGAGATATGTCATCATTTTCCAGACAATGTGCATGGTACATGAAAAACATGGTTTACTCCTGCTGAAAAATTTGGCTCTGTTAATCTCTGTAAACTAAACATCAATCATTGTTCAGGAGAAAAGACAGAAATTGTCATGATTGGCTTATTATGAGATCTCGTAGAATAATGGCAAACATTTTGCAAGTTTTCATAGCGTTAGGGAGTGTGTCAAAAGGTTTGACGTTCAAACTAAAAGAATGTGTCAGAAAATGAACAGGTACATGTACTCGTTCTTTTTCTTCCAGCAAACGAACGTTCGACAGTCAGAAAATGAACACTACCCCGTCAGAAAAATGAACGTCAGAAAAAGAACATTCTTTTTTGAATGTTCAAATTAGTATGTATGATAGCGGTCAGAATTCGCTGAAGGGCTCACATTACGGCTATCGTGTCGACTCTTATTAGAACGGAAAAAAAACAAACAAAAACAGAACACTCGAAAAGGCAGCACCTTTGAAACTTAACTGTATTTATTTTGCACTAGCTTTCGTAGGTATATAACCCACTTCCTCTGAAGAAGTACTTTCGTTCTTTCAAAGCAACTATGGCAAAGATTTGACGTTTATCTACAGCAAATTCAATAAATGTATTTAATATAATAAAAGTGGATCTTTCGTGCATATTCTGGGGAATTATTTACCGGGAATTATAGAACGAGCGACATATACATGTAGGAACTAACGCGCGTGTATTATTTTTTGGAAGAAAACGAGATGAACTATATAATATTAAACTTCGACAGAGAAATATCACCATACTGATTTGGTTTTGTTAAAAGTCCGATGTGACCAAATATCGTAAAGAATGATACAATAATCGGGTGAACAAGTTGGTGAATTAAGCTCCTTAAAATGTTCGTAATTTGAATTAATTTGATAGACAAATAAAAACTTTGTTGTGATATCAAACCACACATTATTATATTACGTATTTTCCTACGAAGTAGGCTACAGATCGCAAATTGTCCGGTAATGAGTGAGTGAGTCAGGCAGTCAGTCCATCCAAATCCTTTCGTCGGCAAAATAAGAACCGTTGACATTAGAACCTTGATTTTTGGCATAAACGTGCATTAGGGCATTGTTACCAGCAAGTTCTGATCTGAAATAATTCTGATTAAAATTAGATTTATAATTAACACTTACTCCTTGGAACAAACACAGAGAGAGGCTCTATCCGAGCCTTGTGGTTTTTAACAGTGATTTATATCCAAGCCCACTGAGATAAGGCTGGTTTCTACTCCTGCTGCTTGTCACATCAAATTACAGTGGTCGGTGTCCTCTAGGGTAACCCTTCACACTGCATACAGTCTCAGATATTCAGATTTTGCACAAGCACAATGAAGAAACACATAATAATTGCCCTCAGATATCTTGTTTATGCTGCAGGTGGTGGATAAAGCTAAATATGATCCAATATACTTTTAGTAGGTATTATTACATATGTTCTAGTATTCTTGTGTCTTTTGGTAGAGCTAAATCAAGAACATTTAACCCCCCCCCCCCCACTCCGTGTGTGTGTTTAAATATTTGGCTTCATCAGTGCATACATGTATGAGGGTGTCACAGGTGAATATAAGTCTTTAATAATTTCCTCATTGTTTTTTAATATTTCCTCCAAGTACAGGTAGTACAAGTCTGTAGTTATTTCTAGGCAATGTAGAAATATTAATATACACATAAACAAACTGTTGAGTTGAACTCCCAAAACAGCCATGTATACATGTATGTGCACGTTTGATGTATTTTACTGATGTGTTTCAATGCTGTTTTTTATTGAAGTCAAATCACCCACTATTAATTCGCCCCCATCACAACCTTCCTGTATAGCAGATACTATAGTATCTTATTGCATGCCTGTCAACTACATGTACCCTGGAACATTTCCTAGCTTAGACATTAAACAGCCCCCTAAACATGCCATCAAATGTGATAAGGCTGGGAGTACAAGAATGTATGGTGTTCCATTTCGGCCATTTTTGCGTCGCGCGTCGCAGGCGACGGGAAGGGCGACGTCGCCCTCGACGTCGCCCGCGACGTCGCCCTTCCCGTCGCCCTTCCCGTCGCGTTCTTATAATGTTAAGAGATACAACGCGACGCGACGTCGCCCTTTTTAAACGCGACGTCGCCCACGACGTCGCCCGCGACGTCGCCCTTCCCGTCGCGCGTCGCGCGTCGCTTTAATCAACACGACGCGATGGGCGACGTCGCCCACGACGTCGTGCACGACGTCGCTCGCGACGTCGCCCATCCCGTCGCCCTTCCCGTCGCGTTCTTATAATGTTAAGAGATAGAACGCGACGCGACGTCGCCCTTTTTAAACGCGACGTCGCCCACGACGTCGCGCGCGACGTCGCCCTTCCCGTCGCGCGTCGCGCGTCGCCTTCCGGTATTATAGGACAAAATCGATCTGCGCATGCTTAGGGAGCAGCTTTTGCGATGTGGATCGTATGGCGAGGCCGTCATTTCATGAATGATCTCTGCCACTATCGATGAAGAAAATGTCGGCGTAAATGAATAATGCTTATCCTGCATTATCGTATAGCTTTTAAACGGTGTTAAATATTAGTCCATGCTTGGAATGATACCTGTTATGAAATTATCTCTCGGAAAGTCTGTAACTCGCTGTGTTGTACTATACACATTATATTTTGGCTTCCAATAGATATGCGCAACCCCCATATCCGTACACGAGTGAATGTGTGTGTGGCTTTTATGTGTGCTTTTATGTGTTTGTGTGTTTTCGTTTTTCAGATATCCTTACAGTATACCTCCTTATGTTACTACATTGACCAGGGCGTTGAAAATATCCTTTTATTTACTGCTGTCCAACACTGTATACCGGTACTCAACCTGTCACGTCCCGGCAGATTGTAGTAGATCTTTTAGCTTTCAATTTAGCAGAGAGAGATAGTCCTATAGCTCTCAAAAAGAAGAAAAAAAGAAAGAAATTATGATGGAATTGAAGTCATTTTACTGTGAGAATTATGTTCTCTATTCTTTCTAACAATTGATTGAAGAATATTAGTTTTTCTGCACTCTTCGAATTATCCGGCATTTCCACGATCGTACTAGACGTTTGACGACAATTGAACTTCAAATATAAGACGAGTTCTTGGAGTTCGGGTAAGTTGCTCTTAACTCATGGCCGTAGACAAGGGGGGCATGGCCCCCTCCCCCCAAATATTTGCAAGACAAACAAAAAATAGACGTGTTTGTGAAATACATATTCCCCATGCGTGTTTGTCAGAGGGGAAAGTGGTCGAGCAGACGAAACGAGGCATGTTTAAGCATACAGTTAATAGGGGAGTTCCGAATCGCCTTTTACATCTAGACTGCTGGCGCTCGTGTTGTTAAGAGTTGAGAGTGATTCTTGGCCTTATTTTCTACGAAAATCTGTCGTCGATAATTGCATGTATAAAATTCTCTAATCGAACTTGTAAATCAATGAGAAAATCAAGTCCGTCTCGGTGCACCAGCGCGGGCAGTTGCGAATCACTTTGGTAAGAAGCGGATCACGCCATCTAGCGGTCGTGAGTGGTCATTTATCACCAATATCCCAATAGGCGAAAAATGTGGTATCACATGCCTGGACTTTGTTGGATTGCCATTACTGAGGCAGAAATTGTTCATAGACAACGACGGCCTGATCTGTCTGACCATGCCTGATACGGAAATTATCCTCACTAATTAATTTAATTCTCTCAGGATTTGGATAGTTCGCTATTTGTTCACGGACGACACCATTCATTTAAGATTGAACCTGACGGACCTGGTTCAATTCAAACCTGTCGAAAATGTTTCCCCATCTGACCTGATATACTGCATGGAATTCAGATTCAAATTTAAGAAAGTTACACACACGTTCCATCGTGTTGCTGACAGCTGAACGAATTCTACTCGCATATTCAACATTACAATATATAAACTCTCTAAATGGATATCGGACATCTATTTAGCATCTATATTTGGACAAAAGAAAATAGAGGAAAGGACACACAGATATATTTCCCAAAATTTTAATAATTAAATCTTTAATTTTGAAATCTTTGGTATGTGTGTGGTGGGGTGGGGGAAGGGAAGGGGGGAGGGGAGGGGTGAAGACTATCCCGTTCTGTGACTAAAGCAATAACTTTGCCCAAGAGACATTTGTCCGTGTGCAGTCTTCAATGTCACAATTCGTAATCCGGAATTGACATCTCTAATGCCGCATTATGTTACAATGCTGGCGAGGGTTATCGCAAATCATTAGATATTGTGTTTGACCATTAATATGATTCAGTCACTGAAACGAATACTGAAATTACCACTTAAAGCCATTTAATTTCTCGTAGATTCAACACTTAAGAAATCACACGCGTTTTTGTCCCAGCGTGAATTTGCCATTGGGTGGTACCGGAAGCATTACCATGCCGAATTGACCGAGAAACAAACAACGCAGTTCGGTTGTTCGACATTTATTTGGGTCCACAGAAACAGACGTTCCAATAAAAATAGAAAAGATTTACACAGATGCTTTATTGCAAGAAATATAAGGCGTTCATTAGGAAAGTTATCCGCCGGTCACCGTGATTCGGAACCCACAAAACTACTGTATAAATTCCCTCAAAAATGTACAAAACACGTATTCCCTCCAAAACCACAACCTGGATGAGTCGCTGAGCTAATTAATTTGCACACCGTTTTTTGTGTTGACCAAGTTTGAGGTTGAATAACTCTGGAAAGAAAATACCCACACATAAAAGCAAGAAAAGACAAAAAAAAACTGGTTACAACGTGTGCGTTTTAATGTTGAGTTTTATTCACTGGGAAAGGCCAAGAACGCATCTCCAGTCATCTGGGATCCTGGAGCTTCCGAGGCCTAGGCGATTCCTTCAGGCCATTTGACTACAATTGTGTCTCAAGGATGATTTTTTTTTAATTTTTCTTGAAAATGAGGAAAGAATCTTTGCAGTTAAGAGCAACTTACTCGAACTCCAAGAACTCGTCCTGAATTTTAAGTTCAATCGTCTAGAACGATCGTGGACATGCCGGACGATTTAAAGAGTGCAGAAGTACTAATATTCTTCAGTCAGTTCTTAGAAAGAATAGAAAGAACAAAATAACTTCAATTCCATCAAAAAAAAATTTCTTTCTTTTTGAGAGTTATGGGACTATCTCTCTCCGCTAAATTGAAAGCTTATAGATCTACACTACAATCTGTCGGGACGTGACAGGTTAAGTAACGGCATACAGTGTTCGACAGCAGTAAATAAAAGGATATTTTCAACGGCCTGGTAAATGTGGAGGTATACTGTAAGAACAACTGAAAACACAAACACATAAAAGCACACAGAAAATCCACACACACATACACGCGAAATCCAATGGGAATAAAGAAATTCAAGACGATGTACGGATGTGGGGGTTGCGTATGTTTTTTGGAAGCGAAGATATAATTTGTACAGTACAACACAGCGAGTTGCAGACTTTCCGAGAGATAACTTCATAACAGGCATCATTCCAAGCATGGACTAATATTTAACACCATTTAAAAGCTATACGATAATGCAGGATAATCATTATTCATTTACGCTGACATTTTCTTTATCGATAGTGGCAGAGATCATTCATGAAATGACGGCCTCGCCATACGATCCACATCGCAATAGCTGCTCCCTAAGCATGCGCAGATCGATTTTGTCCTATAATACCGGAAGGCGACGCGCGACGGGAAGGGCGACGTCGCCCGCGACGTCGTGGGCGACGTCGCGTTTAAAAAGGGCGACGTCGCGTCGCGTCGCGTTCTATCTCTTAACATTATAAGAACGCGACGGGAAGGGCGACGGGATGGGCGACGTCGCGAGCGACGTCGTGGACGACGTCGTGGGCGACGCCGCCCATCGCGTCGTGTTGATTAAAGCGATCGCGTCGTGTCGTGATTAAAGCGACGCGCGACGCGCGAAAGGGCGACGTCGCGTCGCGTTCTATCTCTTAACATTATAAGAACGCGACGGGAAGGGCGACGGGAAGGGCGACGTCGCGGGCGACGTCGTGGGCGACGTCGCCCTTCCCGTCGCCTGCGACGCGCGACGCAAAAATGGCCGAAATGGAACACCATAAGAATGTGCGGTGTATTTTCTGTGGACTGATCCATTTTGATTCCTTGATTAGGGGATACAGAATCACTGCCACGGAGTGTGTTGGTATGTCACAGCAATTCCGATTCACACAACGAAGCTGAGGTGGTTTAACGTTTATCAATGAAGAAAATCACCGATCAACCGCCATAGAATATAATGTGAAACAAGAAAACCGGAATAGTACATTCATCATATTGCCGATGCCCAAAATGTGTTGTCTCATATATCTAGATAACAACGTGATGTACATGTAGAGACGCTATTTATTCGTCCTTGTACCGGTTATGCTCAGGAGAATGACATAGTATAACCAGGTTGGCTCACTGGTTATCACATTAATAAGTAAGTCGTAGTCCATGTTAAGTATAAACACAACCTAGCTTTATTTACCCTAATCTAATTATCTAACTCTGACGTAATATTAATTCTAATATACACAATTATACAGCACTTCTAGTTATTACAGAAACTATATGTTAGTACATATAGCAATCTACATTTACAAGTGTTACCTATATAACTTACATCTACGAACTGCCTTGGCGCTGCAGAGTCGCATGCCAAGATGAATTCTAAAAGTGAACTGACTTGGTTTCATACTGACCAATATTTATACCCATTATAGTTTTAGCGAGATCTCCAGGTAGTGATTCCTAACAATCGCAAATACTGTTTGACTATTATTTAAGTAATTCTAATGTCTTGACATGTCTATCGGTTATCCTGTTCATTCTACGTGACATCTCCAATAACAGTACTAGGGAGTCTTACCTAATAACAACAAAGGATTATCTTAGACTAAAATGACAGTCTGACTATAATTGACACCTGGCTCCAGTCTTTGCACCAGTTGGTCAGAACTTGTCTAACAACACTAATTGAATGTCAACTTCAAGAGTTATGGACTACTCAAACTGTTATCAAAACATCTTATTACAAATCAATACTCTTACCCTCAAATCCTAGTTCTAACATGTGTTACCTAATATTAAGTGTATACATTTATCTCCACATTTATCAGTAACTAATATTTACAGCTTGCATATATACATGTAGTAATTTAACTCTATATTTATAATGCTAATTCACAATAAACAAACATTAAAGAATAATGGAATATACATTTAATTGAAGTACATGTTACATTTTACATGTACATGTACATGTCTTATGGCTCTGTTATAGTTCCCTCCGTCCCCGAATAAGTTTCGTCCCGAAACTGTAATAATGTTTAGGATAGAGTAGGAACAAAGATATTCATTATCATTCAAGAGTGATTATTTAGTCAATCTTCATTTTTTTTTTTTTATAATTTTGTTACATGTATCACTACATCATTTACATACTTACATACATGGGTTGTATTGAGGACTATATACATATATATTCTTGTTTAGATACAATATTCCAAATGCAAAATAAGGACACTGATCACTATGTAATGAGAGATAGGCACCAGTGATCTAAAACATAATTGAATGAAATTGAGAAAGAAATCATGTTGGATAATTAATTCCTGAAAATCAAAAATGAAAAATGTAATGTTGTGTTTCACTTGAAACCCTGGCTGAAAAAGTTTGATGGGAAGACTTGCTGCAGACAAGTCTGACCCTAGCACTTGATTTTCAACCGGTGCCTCAGTAAAAGAGCACAACAGAGAAACTATACTTTTATATTTTGAAAATCCATAAGTGTATAGTAAGTCAACATGAATGATTCACATAAATTTAAATCATATTAAATAATTATTTTCTAGGAAAGAATAAATATACATGTACATGTAGGTAATATTCATGTATCCGTATACATACATGAGTATATAGTGCAAACCCTGCATTCCCAAGATCCGTGGAGCTTCACAACATAATATAAGTTAGTCATGTTAGTGTGAATTATAATAAACTACATCAATACATCAACATATAATGCAACAACTTGTAAGTAGTAACTAATTATTTACACATTCCTTTTGGTACTCGAATATGGTCTGTCAAGCCATATTAAGAGTATCACAGAATCTGTCGGGGGTGACAAGTCTCCGACCAGTCCTGTGGTTGTCTCAGCATAGTTATGTTCTTTCGGCACCTCTTTTGCCGATATCAGACTATGCATATATACTCCTATCAAATCGAACATGTGTATTGTGCCTCTCTAAATCATCAAGAAAATCATACACCGAATTCAGATCAATATTTTCGACAGGATTCCATTGATATGACATATTTCTACATTTGAATTCTGGTGATCCTGTTTGAAACTGGAATTTGTAAACCTTGATGGAGTGTGGCACTGGAGTTCGTTGTTGAACTAAACAAGGCTGGAAGGGATCTTCCTCATACCACCTTTTTTCTGCGTTATGTCATGTCGCACATGTACAATTAAGTTATGGATTTTGTTTTAAACAAAATCCATAACTTAATTGTACATGTGCGACATGAAGTGGGAACCAGGCTGCGCCATACACCCGTTCCTTCGTTTTGTATAACACTTTCACATAATACATGCCATCAATGAACTTGATTTTCTGAATCGCATCTATTTTTACACTTTTGATATCTATCATGGGTTGCTGTTTGGACATCAACTCATTGCGATCTGAGTTATCACAGGCCACAGTTTGTTCAGATTTCTTCATGAACAACTTATTTTGGCCTAATGGTTTGCACCTTTTCTTGCCAGACAATGTTTTGTCGGCATGATATTGTCGACGCAGCTCATCTGGGAGACTCGTTTCATGCTCCCAGGTGGAGCCTCTAGTCTTGTCTACCCATTTAATCCTGTAGCACATTCGTCCATTGTAACGTTTTGATGCTAGAATTTTGTCAATTTCAGTCACTAGGAATTTGTTTGGTGTTGTAACCAAATTGGGATCTTGATTTGTACTTGAGCTTGGCATTGTACCGGTACCTTTAGGATGTTGAATGATTTTAGGTGTTACTCTTGTTTTTGCCTGTTCATTGTTCTTAAGTGCTACTTTTGTTTTTGGCACATGATGGTCTTTTGTTTCTTTTGTTACATTGTTCCGTTTGTCATTGGTATTTGTCTGGTTTTCATCATTTTCTGATTCTATTTCTTCCGGATTGAGTTCATCATTTGTTTGTGGTAGGTCTTCAGGCTCATAGTTTGGCCTGTCTGCTGGGTCATGAAACTTTTTGAGACGGTTTGCATGAATCGTTGATTTCACTTCTTTATCGTCACTACATTTGCGCAATTTGTATGTGTAGTTTTGTCCAACCAATACAACATAATATGGTCCTTGCCACTTTTTTGTTAGTTTGGGAGATCGGCCCACAGTCTTTTTGGTACAATATAACCATACCTTTTGTGCTGGCTCGAATGTTGGTTCCTTTGTTCTTCTATCATAATAAGTTTTGTATTTTGTTTGGGCTTTTTAAACAGGGAAAATTCCCTGTTTCTTGCCATGCTAGGTGAACTGGCTTATGGGTAATTTCAGAGGTGCGATCTATCCAACAGAGTTCGAATTTGGCACCTGTCCGTCAGTCCGAGACTGGTAAAAAATCAAACGGACTGGTGTGAGTGACTGAACAACAAGTCCGTCGGACTGGTAACAAAAAAGCTCTCCGTTCATTGTGTAAACTATTTCTCTGGATATCTCCGCACAATTTGTAAAGAATGAAAAACGAAATGTCTGTTTTCGGTTACCCGACCGAGTCTAAATAAATCGTGTGAGTCTAAAACAATTTCCAGCAAATTCCAACGAAATCACGACCACGGCCGTAAAGTGGTGCGAACATTGTCAGCAATTACCGTAAAGTGTGACAGTAATGCAGCATGGCAATGCAGGCTGGCGATCTTTTCAGAAAATAAAGCTCCCAATTCCAGGTCGGGAATCGAGAAATCAGCAACATGATTACGCTTCAGTCGACCTGATCATGTTTACCAGGACAATTTTAAACATATTCTCCATCAACTTCGAAAGAAATCTACTGATTTTTTTGGCTTGAAATGGCGTTTGTTGAAGCAGTGTTTTTCGCGACGACACGTGCAGTCAAAGTCGCTGTCGAAGTCTAGCCGACGGGGTTTGTCGTCTGTGATTATCTTCACACGCGCTCAAGAAATGCACAATTATTAATTTCTTATTTAGTAGCAACCATCACAGAGCACAAAATATTCATGATGACAAATGTTCCCACATCATCTTTTTATTTTAATATTAACGGACTAGTAAAAATATTTACGGACTGGTTACATTTTTGGCTCACCAGTCCGGCGGACTGGTTCAAATTTTTCTTAAATTCGAACCCTGTCCAAGCGGTATGGTTTTCATTACAACACCCCTGCGCAAAATGAGAGAATGACTGAAAGTTCCGCGTCACTCCGTTTATTGAATGCGCTATGAAGTAGTTCGACCTAGTTTCGAATAATTTCTCTGAATTAATCTCACGACGAGCCGTTTCTAGGTGCAGATATTGAAGAATATGTCGAATGCGTTTCCTGGACAACACTTCTGCTGATATCTTGAGAGATTTTCTTCGAAAGATTGTGTTTTGTCTGTAAACTGGTCAATATGGCACAGGTCGTAGTCACGGAATATGCCCACTTCATCTTCGGTTCTGATAGCCAATGAAATACACCGAATTTACGAAAAGACGTCATGTTTTAAGATCGGCTGAACCGCACTGCCAAAATTATAGTGCAGTCCCGGTGAGAGAGTTTGAAAAGGAGAGACGAGGAGGCAGTTTCGTTTTCGTTCCATCAGTCGACTGGAGAGTTTTGACACTGTGCGAGTGTGACATTCGGACAGATCGAGGTGTGTAAAACGTTTTATACGCGTCACTGAATTCATTACTTGTTTCCCGGCGCACACGTGTTAATAGTTTCCGCGCTACTGCGTGACTGAAAGCATGCACATGGCATGACTGAAAGCCGCCGTTTTGTGTGCTAAGTTTGAAAACATTTCTTGCAAGGAAAACTTGATTTATTTCATCAAGCGAAAGCATCCTTTTTACTGCAATTTTCACATTGACTGATCTTATCGTCCTGCATCATTTGTCATCCAGCAAAAATAATGTTCTTGATTCTTACCATATCCGTAATGACAGCTCGTTGAACAGGTCAGGGAAAAGGACTAACTGGGATATATATCCCAATTGGGATAAAATATCGCAATTTGAATATTTTTTTCATACTTCCATATGTTCAAGCTGGCATATTGTGCTAGTAGTTCTTCTGTTCGTTTAAAGACATACAACAGTGGTTATTGATGGGAAGTATACTGCAACAACAGCATCGAAAAGTATTGCACGTAATTGCAATTGCACAGATAATAATGTCGACGAGAAAAGGTCCGCAAAATTATACAATCGTATTGTTCAGTTTTGTGAAGTAGATTCTATCTTGTTTTTGGTAGTTTTGATGCCGAAATCCGACATTGCCGTTTAGTATGAAAATCGGTAAAAAATATCCCAATTAGGATATATTTCAATATCCAAACTTTGATTTAATATCTTAGGTGGGATATATACCCAATCTTAATAAATTAATATCCTATCAATGCTCCCCAATCGTATATGTCGCATGTAGGATCTTACTGATTTCAATTGAATTTTGTGTTCGGAGCGCCCAGCTCATGAATATTTAATAGTCTTATGACATCACAACCGCATTTTAACTACTTTACTTGAGTCGGGCAGGGGGGATAGGTTCATGGACTCAAGGTTACGTCAAGGACGAGTCCATAATTCTACCCCGCATTATGGAGCCAACCTGGCGGGTGGGCGGCAACATCAGAAGATTCCCCCACAGCTTGGCGTGTGCTTCGGCTGAGCCAACCAGAAAGCACTTGTCATTACGTTCCCTTCAAAGCACTATGAAAACCTCTCGGGATCGGTCAACACGCGCCTTACTGCAAGCCAGTTAGATCCTAACAGCGACATATCCAAATGGGGAAGCAGTTAGGATTTAATTTTAATTAGATTGGATATATACCCCACTTAGTGCTTTGCTCTGACCTGTTGAAGTTGACAAAATAATTTTCCGTTTGGGCCAGGCAGTGGAGGTAAATTTATTTTTTGATGTTAATAATGGTTTTCTGTGTCTGTGATTGAATTTTTTAGTAACGTAAGGGTATTTTTTCTGTGTGCAATTGCTGAATGGATTTTAAAATAATTATTCGATGTACCGGTAGGCATACGTGTAATATTGAAGAAGACCTATAGGCTACTTATATTATTTTCTGGTTGTCAATTGCCACACAAATAAATTATGAATATGAATCAGATTCAGTGACTTCATTCTTGTACATGTCTACAATAACAATGTCATTGAGCTTTGGCTGCCGGTTGCTGTGTGCATGAATACATAAACCATGAATGAAAGCCGATCTGCTTCCTGGGCAACAATGTTCACTATGATGCGGACACCGACCTCTGCAATATTGTAGGGTTACTACCAAAATGTTATCTTGTTTAGTTCAGATAATATACAATTTTTAATCTTCGGTGTTGTGTTCTTTATCGGGGAAAGGTAATTTCATTGGGTTGTCAAACAATTGTGATAACAGTTGAACGCCTCAACAAAATTGTTTCCATCGTCCACTGGTACCACATATGCAACTCTCATTTGCCTAAACTTTCTTTACAGTATTGATGAAGTCTCTTCAATAATTAGAGCTAAGCTTCACAAATTCACATCACGTATGCAACGAGAGACACATCTGAAATATATTGAACAGGACCAATTCCTTCCCTGTTTTTTAGCAGCCTTTGATGCTTTAATTTCAAATTTTCATCTGCAATTTTCCTATACTCTGCCAGATTGTCCAGAATTTTTGACAAGTATGTTCTATGGTCCTTTGACAGTGTTTCTTTTGGAATCAGAAAGGTATCAATTGGCATGATTGGTGTTCTCATCTGTCTACCAAACAGCATTTGATAAGGGGATAAGCCAGTTGATTGAGTGGCTGGGGTCATGCGGTATGCCATCATAATACCTGGTATATGATCTGGCCAATCAGTTTGGTCTTCCTTGATGTAGGCTCTTAGACCCTGCTCGATGACGCGATTCATTCTTTCACATGTAGCATTGGTTGCAGGATGATATGAACTGGTTTTAGCATGTTTGATGTTGAATAGTTCTGTCATGGCTGCTATGAGTTTGGACATGAACTGAGCACCGCGATCGCTGACTAATTTGTCTGGTGACCCATAACGTGTGAGAATCTCTCGGTATAAAATGGATGCAACTTCAGTGGCCTCCTGGGTTTTCATAGGAAAACATTCTGGCCATTTGCTGTAAGAATCGACTACAAGGAGTAGATATTTGGAACCATCCGGAGTTTTTGGAAGTGGGCCGAGTATGTCAATATGAAGCCGCGAGAAAGCACGTTCATATGGCAAGGGTTTAAGTGGTGCAGGCTTATCATGAACATTTGTTTTGATCTGTTGACATGTCGTGCATGTACGTACATAGGTACACACATCTGTGTACAGGTTATCCCAGTGATACTTGGATCTTATAGCGCATACATTCTTTCTTGACCTTGGTGGCAGCCTCCTAGCACTGAGTCATGATAGGCTTGGAGTATATCTTTGCGATTACCTCTAGGAACAGCTATCTGTTTGGTATAAGAATCGGCAGCCTTTTTATTTTTTGTATTAAAGAAATGATACAGAATTCCGTCCTCAATCACATAATGATATGCTTCCGCAACTAAGCGACGACTCTGTTTTGGATCATCCGGTAGATCACCATTTTCTTTGTAGGCAAAGATCGGGGCTAAGTCAGGACACTCACGTTGTGTGCCCTCCAAAAATGGATTTGAAATTACAATTTCAGTATTGACTTGTGCCACAACAATTGTATCTTTTGGACATATAGTTGCTAAATGAGCATGTTTCGGTTCCCTATATGTTAGAGTTGCCTCAATTGGCTCATTCTGATTCTCTGTATTGGATAAATATGTGGTTTCTATACTACTCACAATGGTTTCTTCTGTACTTTCAGTTGTAATTGCTTCATATTCTCTCCTAGACAAACCATCAGCATTTCCGTTTTTAGCTCCTGGCTTGTACTGAATCGTGAAATTGTACTCTTGAAGCTCGAGAGCCCATCTGCCTAGTCTACCTTTGGCAATGTGGTCAGTGAAAACACGAAAGTGAGCATTTGCGATGTATGGACGAAAGGCACGAACTGACTCGACTAGTCCAAGACCTTCTTTCTCTGAGATATGCCATGTCTTTTCACTACCGCGCAGGGATCGTCCGCCAAAGGCTATAGCATGTTCATTGCCTTTTTCATCTTTTTGTCCTAAAACATATCCTATTGCACTATCAGATGCATCTGTTGAAATAATGAATTCTTTTTGAAAATCTGGATGCTAATATAGGGGCTGTGACAAGTGCTTGTTTGAGTGCTTTGAATGAATTTTCAGTGTCATCGGTCCATTTGAATTTAACGTCTTTCTGAAGAAGTTGATTCATGGGGGATGCTATTGAAGCATAATTTTGTACAAATTTGCGATAGTAATTGCATAAACCTAGGAAACTTCGAACCTCTTTCTGTGATTTTGGTCTGGGAAATGATTTAACAGCATGAACTTTGGCTTCATCCACATGAATACCTTGATCACTTAGCACGTGTCCTAGATATGGAACTTGCCGCTGTGCAAATGCACATTTTGGTGGTTGTAATTTAAGATTTGCTTCCCGTAAGCGAGAGAAAATTTGTCCAAGATGGACCATGTGTTCATCTATGTGTTTGAATGGCATAAAATATCATCTATATAGCATAGGGTGTGAAGATAAGTAAGGCCGGCAAGGACCTGTGACATCATGAGACTGAAGCTCGCAGGTGAATTTCTCATTCCGAAAGGAAGAACTCGGAATTGGAACCTTCCCTGATCCGTCGTAAACGCGGTCTTTGGTTTTGTGTCATCATGTAGTGGAATTTGCCAAAAACCACTTGCCAAGTCTAGAACAGAAAATATTTTAGACTTTGCTTGCGCTACAGAGTCGATAGCATCTGATAACAATGGGAGGGGAAAAGAAATTGGTTCTGTGATCGCATTCAGCTTGCGATAGTCTACCGCAAATCTATATTTTCCATTTTTCTTTTTCACAAGCACTACAGGGGATGACCATTCAGATAGTGATGGTTCAACTATGTTATTTTCCAGCATTTCTTTCACTAATTCATCACATCGCTGTTTTGTCTGGGGGCTTTGTCTGTATGGACGTGAATAAATCGTTTTTTCCGTTTTAGTGAAAATTCTGTGATAATGAGCACTAGCTTTGCCTAATTCACTCATATCTTTGGCAAAAACATCACGGTTACGACCAAGAAATGCTAAAAATGAATCCTTTTGCTCGGGTGTAAGTATGGAATCGTCCAGTGTTATTCCTAGGTCTCATGCTAGGTTAGCATAGTGAGCATCACTTTTCGTGTCTCCTTCCATGAAATTTACATCCGCTGAGTTGTTTGATGTATTATCTTGTTTCATCGTTGTAATCGAGTCCGGTGTAACTACGTGAAATGTGGCAATTGTTGCATGCTTCTCGATATAGATAGGAAGGTTGGATGGGTTCATTACTTTGTAAACAGCCATTTTGTTTCTAACTTTTGCGACAGTGCGCGCACCTGCAATGCTATATTTTGCTGAAAGTGACTCTATTGGTTCCAATAAGATGAAATTTCCATCACCTGCTTCAGGTACATATACCGGAAAATTGATTTCACGCTTTGGGCGAACAAGAATAATGTCTGTTGTTTGAGCACACCCAGATTCCTTATGTCCATATGTTTTGTTGTTTGTTTCAGTCGCCATGGAAATGTTAAACTGACCATTGCAAAGCAATAGTTTGTTCCTTTTAAAATCAATGTTTGCATCATATTTCCTTAGGAAATCCTCTCCTAAAATTACATCTTTGTGCAATGTTTTAAATACATAAAATTCTCCACTGAGCTCTTCAAGATCTTCAAATTGAATTGGTAAATTCACTACGCCTAATACGGAATGAACTTCACCACAAACACCTGTAATGGCTCGTAAATTACATGTATTAGCGACTGCATTTGGGTAGGCTTTCTGCAAACACCGTTGTGAAATGCAAGAGATGCTTGCCCCTGTGTCGACTAAAGCATGTGTTTTTAACTTGCCAACCTTGATATGCACTGAGCTTTTCTCAAGGGGTGTTGTGAGAGAAATGTTAGGTCTCACTTGACAATGTATGCTATTGTAAGGTCTACCAACTTTTTGACAGTTGTGTTTGTTGCACTTCCAGCTGGCCATTTTACTGTTTAAGGTTAAATCAGTTTGAATTTCCAAGACAAGATAGATAAAACAAGCTAGTTAGTAAATCATATGGCGATTATACTTACTCCTGGTGTTTGTCACTCTTTCTTGGAACTCAGGCGTCTTGGCTGGTTCTGTCAGTCATCAAAGGCGGCTTGAATTATTTCATCTTCGTCTAATCATTCTTCTGTTGTTTTTCCTTGGGTGTTCACCATTTGTTGCATATTCCGATGACATCATACATTCCGGTATGAAATCTCTTAGTTTGGGGAGCTTAGAGCAGTTGTACTGGGAAAGTCTGTCAATCTAAGAAGATTACAGGCCGGGATTCTCCATCATCTATAACCAGGTTGGCTCACTGGTTATCACATTAATAAGTAAGTCGTAGTCCATGTTAAGTATAAACACAACCTAGCTTTATTTACCCTAATCTAATTATCTAACTCTGACGTAATATTAATTCTAATATACACAATTATACAGCACTTCTAGTTATTACAGAAACTATATGTTAGTACATATAGCAATCTACATTTACAAGTGTTACCTATATAACTTACATCTACGAACTGCCTTGGCGCTGCAGAGTCGCATGCCAAGGTGAATTCTAAAAGTGAACTGACTTGGTTTCATACTGACCAATATTTATACCCATTATAGTTTTAGCGAGATCTCCAGGTAGTGATTCCTAACAATCGCAAATACTGTTTGACTATTATTTAAGTAATTCTAATGTCTTGACATGTCTATCGGTTATCCTGTTCATTCTACGTGACATCTCCAATAACAGTACTAGGGAGTCTTACCTAATAACAACAAAGGATTATCTTAGACTAAAATGACAGTCTGACTATAATTGACACCTGGCTCCTGTCTTTGCACCAGTTGGTCAGAACTTGTCTAACAACACTAATTGAATGTCAACTTCAAGAGTTATGGACTACTCAAACTGTTATCAAAACATCTTATTACAAATCAATACTCTTACCCTCAAATCCTAGTTCTAACATGTGTTACCTAATATTAAGTGTATACATTTATCTCCACATTTATCAGTAACTAATATTTACAGCTTGCATATATACATGTAGTAATTTAACTCTATATTTATAATGCTAATTCACAATAAACAAACATTAAAGAATAATGGAATATACATTTAATTGAAGTACATGTTACATTTTACATGTACATGTCTTATGGCTCTGTTATAATAGAATCATTATTATCTTGTGCATGCATGTAGAAGGTGTTGGTCTTGAGTTGAATTACCGTAAACTACATAAATGCTACCTTTCTACTATAGTACTATATATAAAAATTTGTTGTATTGTTGGGAAAATAATGTGATTCAAAAAGTTGTTTTGATCCTGGACAAGGGCACTGGAAACCATTAAAGAGATGTAAATGTATTTTCACACGTAAAGCTTGAAATCTACTGAACCTATATTATTCAATCTGTTTCCTTTAATTAAAAAATTGTAGAATTAAATCGGCGATCGTTATTTATTTTGGAATGAAGGCGCATTAGGAGACTGTTACCAACAAGTTCTGAGCTGACCTACTTTTGGTGAAAATTTCTGGTGATTTTTGATGAAAATCACTGGCGATTCTGACTTGGGCGGTGCCCATCTTAATATAGGCAAGGTTTCAACTGGGGGTGGGGATTTCCAAGAGTTCAGTTCGCGTTCGAGTCATAGAGTTAGCCAGTTAACCGTCCAGCCGTCCTTTGGACGGCCCAAATAAAATTTTGGGGAATTTTGGACGGCCTTATGTTTGCGTGGACGTATTGCTGGACGGTCCAGTGTCTTTTTGCCGATATTTTCTCCGCCAAGTTCATGAAAAAGTTGTTGACGGGATCCAGTTGAATCGGCCGTAAACTATTCTCCGCTCCTTCAACATGTATAAAAATCCCTGCTGCACGTAACGGACATTTTGATATTTACCCCGTCAGCATTCGTATCTAATTCAATGCCTAAGCTTAGATTCCACTCGGCAGAGTGGACCGACCGATAAAATCTCCGCGACCTATAAAATCTCCGCCACAGATTACTCTGCCTCGCATCTCTCATTAGCGTATAATATTTAATGCGGTTACCCCTGCTTGGAGACGACATACTTCGCACAAGTTCTCGCGTGCTGACTTTTCAACATGCAGAAGATTACGAAGTTTTTCCCGTCTTGGAGCGCTAGGCAAACTTTTGAACAAAGTGAAACGAAAGTGACAGTGAGGAAGAAGACGAAGTGAGGGACAGAAGTCCGGTTAAAAAGGAAAATGCCACTAGTTCTGTGGCCCACAGTTGGGACGAGTCTGGGGACAGTCGCACGACGCTTCCACGTGTTAGACGTTTCCCGAAAGAGTGCCTTACCAAATACCCGTGGATAGATTCGATGAAGCAGGGGATGTCCTGTTCTGCTTTGATTGCCGAAAGTTTGGCAGGAAGCAGGTCATTTGGAGCAGTAATTTTCGTTTTTCCTCGCGACAATAATTTAGTATGACACATAACTCACACTGAATCGGTCTCTCAGTGATTTTAACTCATCCACCCTTTATCAACGCAATGGATTCGTCCGTGGATATGCATGGGCTGTACTATCGAGTCCAGTAGGCGGACCAATTCATTTTCGTAGTAGGGGTGAAATAAAATTATAATGCATGCAGTTTGTGTTTGTACAGTTTAGTAGGGGTGAAATAAATTTAATGCATTCGGTTTGTTTGTACAGTTTAGTGCAATCAATTATAAGAGCAAAGACTAAAATTACTCAATCAATGTACACAAAAATTGGTAAGAAGAATTAGTTATAATTAAGAATAAAATAACTTAACTCTAAATCAATGAAGGAACATAAGTTTATTTCCAGAAACAAAATCAATGAATAAAATAGCATTATTATAAATATGCAGAACAAGTTCAACAATTTATTTCATAATTGTAGGCTTAAAACTATGGCTTTAGTTTTGGTAATGCACATGACAAATAAGTGTTGTATATGCCTCAGATTCGATCTGAGAGCATTAATGACCCCAGAGCTTCTGGGGCCCTGGGCGGGCCCCATACCCGACACCTAGGAGGGGGCCTCACCGGCGGCCCCCTGCCCCCCGGCCTTTTGGACTCCCTAACTCAGAATCCTGGCTAAGCCTCTGGTTCGAGTCCTAATGCCTACTGTACTTCGTAGGTCCTGTGACGTTAGTCACACTGCCATGTGTATGACATTTATATAACAAATTTGATAGATGGCATTCGGCGGATCAATACCGAATGTTAACCGTATATGCTAAACCCCTAGCTGTCCCCTGCTCTGTATTGATAGTGTGTGCCGCGCGTGGGACGTCTGCACATGAGGCCCAGAAAGGGGGAGAGCTCAAAGTCTTTGCCGTTCTCGGGTATATAGAGTTGTAAGGTGTGTGCTTCACTGCATCAGATTTCTTCACCGCTACTAATTTTTTTCGTATGGGAAAATAGTGATAGTCTCCAGGTCCAGATGGCTTTTTATGCACACCAAATGACCACCCGGGAATTTCCTGGTAGGCCGTAACTGACACTGTCAACATTTGAAACTCGACATAATATTGTTTCAATTTAATTTATTACACATCTTGCGGTGTTCTAAATGCTGTTCGTTATATTTATTATTTGGTGTCAAAAATGATCCATCACGGAAAGCCCCTTGAACAGATGTACATGTAGCGTTGATTTTATTATCTTATTTTGATAGATCAATAAAGCTCAATAAACGATTCACTTATATTTCACCATAAAGTATATCACATGATCGATATGAAATCTGAAATACATTTTTCGCTATTAAATTCCAAATCACTTTAAGAGAAAATTACCCCCAAGAGTTCTAACGTTTTGTCCTCGTGATTGTGTTATAAGTTACATATCCAGTGTTCATCTCTCATCTGAAGTATTTCAGAATGAAAGTGAATTTTTTCATGAATCCAATTTTACAGTTTGGTGTCATGTGAATCACCGAGTACAGGAATTTATTGCACAATATAGAATTATACGGAGCATTATTTGTATGTGACAGCGTTATTTGTATGTGACAGCGTGATTGTGTTATAAGTTACATATCCAGTGTTCATCTCTCATGTGACGGCATTATTTGTATGTGGCGGCGTGATTGTGTTATAAGTTACATATCCAGTGTTCATCTCTCATCTGAAGTATTTCAGAATGAAAGTGAATTTTTTCATGAATCCAATTTTACAGTTTGGTGTCATGTGAATCACAGAGTACAGGAATTTATTGCACAATATAGAATTATACGGAGCATTATTTGTATGTGACAGCGTATCGACAAGCCTGGAAGATAGTTGTAAACCTGGTAAAAGTATTTTCCAGCTACATGTATTATTAAACGGTTCTCGTTCACCTTACCACACACACAAACCATACACTCCCGTTTAGTATCCACATGATAATCAGGGAAAGTATACAGGCCTACAAACTACATGTATGATCATTATAAAAAGACATGGCCCGACTGAATCACGCAGAGACGCCATGCAGCTCCGGTCATATCTCAAGGTAGGCCGCCATGTGAGGTCTCCTATTTGTCAATAAAACCATGGAGTTCAAAGTTTTAATTCCATGATAAAAAAAATAAACCTTGAATAAAACAGTTCTGATTGCCAACACATCAAGCCATTTCTTTAAAAAGGATATATGGACCGATTGATTCACGTGGAGACTTCATCACGCATGTGGCGCCCGTCATTATGTAACCTGTGAGGGCCCCTTCATTTGTAAATAAAACAAAAGGACGCAGTTCAAACACCAACGCATCAAAACATTTCTTTAAAGAAGATGGATATTTTTCATAGACCAATGTATTGAAATATCCTTTGCGGAGCCTAAACCCTTCCTTCTTACCCAGTGAACCATTTTCACCACCAAAATATTGTTCAGAAGAATGTCCAATTACTGATTAGGGAGACATAAACTATCAAGCTCCAGTGATTTAGTCAAAAGCGTGTCCGTTGTCACGTTTCATTTCGAAAGTAAAAATGATGGCGGGTATGTTGTTGTTGTAAATCTACACTTGCCTCATGCATAGTTACTCTGGGCGCAATAAGCTCTTGTATATTACTTCATATCCTTTGCTTTATACTGGTGTCAGTTTTATTGAGTTCTGGTCAACAACTTTTCAAATGCCAGTCTCAAAAAACATCGTTTGCAGTGATCCATCACAGAGAGCACATGGTTATACAAATTCACTAAATTGCGGATTTGAGAACGATCCGGAAGCGGACTTTGAGAAAAATCAGCGAAAAGACTTTGCAAGTAGTTTTTTATACGCCCGCCCAAGAGGCGGACATATTATGTGATGGCGGTTTCCGTCCGTCTGTCCGTCTGTCCGGTTCTCGTGTCCGGTCTATATCCACAGCTTCAATTTTTGGTGAGTGGATACCCTACGGGGAGACGATGTGTCGCGTACCAAAATGAAGGTCAAGGGTTAGGGTCAGAGGTCACTGGCCTAAAAAACAGGAAATCACTGAAGTGTTCGTGTCCGGTCTATATCTGTGAACGTTTTCTATCCACAGTTGCAATTTTTTGTGAGTGGATACGCCAGGTGGAGACGATGTGTCGCGTACCAAAATTGAGGTCGAGGTCAGAGGTCAAAGGTCACTGTTGCCAAAAATCAGGAAATCATTGATCATTGACAATTTTCTCTCTACAGTTCTAATTTTTGGTGAGTGGATGCCCTAGGGGGGGAACGATGTGTTGCATATTAAATGTAGGTCAAGGTCAGAGGTCAAAGGTCAGTGATCGAAAAATTAGGAAATGGTTAAAAATTTCTAATTTTTTGTGAGTGGATTCAATAGGCGGAAATGAAGTGATGCATACCAATAATTAGGTCAAGGTCAAAGGTCAATGACCCCAAAATTAGGAAATTATTAAAAATAACATTTTTTGTGTCAGTAGATACATTAGGGGGACACAATGTGTCACATACCAAAATGTAGGTCAAGGTCAAAGGTCAAGGTCACTGTGACCCCAAAATCGTCAAATTGATAAAAATCATGATTTTTTGTGTCCATTGAGAAATTGAGGGCAGACGGTTTGTCATGTACCAAAATTTAGGCCAAGGTCAAAGGTCAAGGTCACTGTGACCCCAAAATCAGGAAATCATTAAAAATCATGATTTTTTGTGATTTTGTGTCCATTGAGAAATTGAGGGCAGACGGTTTGTCATGTACCAAAATTTAGGCCAAGGTCAAAGGTCAAGGTCACTGTGACCCCAAAATCAGGAAATCATTAAAAATCATGATTTTTTGTGTGCATTGATAGATTGAGGGAAGACGATGTGTTGTGTACCAAAATTGAGGTCAAGGTCAAAGGTTAAGGTCACTGTGACCCCAAAATCAAGAAATCATCAAAAGTCACATTTTCATGTGCCTGTCGAAGACGAGGTCGTGTAATGCGAAGTTGCGTTCTGTTCATTCATCCATTAACATTTGTTGTCCATGCGATAGCTCTAGTTTCAAGGTATGGATTGGTACCAAACTTTGAGTATACCTTACTCGCATGACAAAGTGGAGCCATACATATGAGATCAATTTGTCAAAGGTCTCGGTCGCAGTCCCCCAAAACTGAATCAAGCTTAGCTGACTAAATGTGTTGGAATATTGTTGGAATATTCGAAGTTCTTTCCCCTGCATTGGTATTGTCCTGTGGAGTTGTCTCCCATGTTTGAAACGCTTCATTTAGTTAAACTCTTGTGAAATAAAAAAAACATACGTTTACTAATTTAATGGGAGAGGAGTCCTTTATGAACTTCACACCTGTTTATTAACTCAAGAACAAAGGTTTACTTCATCACTTTCTTCTTCCTTCATGAAAAAATTCTCTCGTCTGAAAGGAATCCATTTGCAGGAAAACTACTATCTTCTTGTGTTTGACTATTGTCGATTTCAGTGTGGGATATGTGAGCTCTCAGCTCTTGCTTCAAGGTCAACTAGTTACCAAGAGTTAAGCTGGTTAAGTTTATCATTCAATATAAGATGTGATATATGTTACATTCTCATAAGCAAAAAATTGTAGACCTTTCTCTGGATTGCTAGATCAATTGGAATCAAGGCTATTAAACAACCTTGAAATTTAAAGCAATGTAATTCCAGATATACGGGCGTATATTGAAGCCCCTTGGGCTCTTGTTCAGTTAGTGTTTTTACTTTAATTTGTTATTTATAAATCTAAAATGTCAATTATAATCAGCTACCAAAGAAACCATAAATTAAGAAAAACCTTTTAAACACAGCTACAAAAGTGTTGTATTCTCATTTTCCCGATAATAAAAAAAGTTTTCCTGGCTCCTTGAGTCTAATTTGGCAGTATAATTTGGAGTCACTCACCTAAACATTTTCCAAGGAGAGTGACGGTCACTCGCCCGTACTCGCCTTACAGCTTTTTTAGGCGAGTGATGGTTTGCTCTCCTGCATTTTCCTCATGGCCAGCACTGACATGTATCAATCAATCAATCAAACATCCATGTTGCAGCGTCGCCTTCAATGCTTAAGATTCCTGTTTCAGCAAAAATTATTCAGGCATTGAAATATTCCCCATTGAACATGTTTGAAACTTCTGAGACAAAGTTTATGTACTACTACTATATTAATTACAACTGTGTTTTAAACAGTTTGTGTTTGTGAGATACAACTCACGTAAGATAAAACTTTTTGGCCCAGGTCACTTGATATTTCGAGTACTCTCATTGGTGCAGGAAGCGCCAACTACATCCCATTCATCGGTATGATTTGACGTTCCAACTTGACCAGCGAAAGATGCCAAGGCGACGTAGCAGAGCTTTGTGATGAAGTCAACTTGGCTAGAGAAGATGTTGTGTTGCCAGCTCTGTAACTGTTGACCCCTAGTACAAATTTGTATTCTATTGATCTGTTATTAATGTGATAGTGCTGCACTTAGCCATACATGCAATTGTTTATGGCAGCCCTGGATGCCAGCCTGAATGGCACCCTTGTTTCCAATGATGTGATCAATAAATACATGAAATAAGGCCATGTAGTAGATTTCCTAGGCACAGGCAATCACAATCAAACCATTCTGGCAGGCAATATTGAGCTGATCCATTCAAATTTGTAGTACTGCTAAATGCTGGGTTTGTGGGCCTGACCTGGAGCTTTTACAGTGGGAGGATATTGGTGCTCCACAGCTTGAAGTGGTTCTCTCTACATGTATGACTTCAAACATCCCAGGGTCAATAAAACACTGGTCAGTTAGAGAAGAAAAACATGCAGAATAACATTTATAAGAACAGAATTGACCTGAACATTCCAACCACTGGTATTTGTCTGATACATCTCTTGTACATGTACTACATGCATAATATTACATGTAATTTTAACACATGGCAGTGGCAAAATCGGGGAAAACAAGTTTGTTACAAAATGTTTTAAGATGTTGAAAACACTGTGGAACTATCTGGGTGTTTACATGTATATGCTAAGGTGTAACAAATATGGGACACTGAAGCTCAAAATATAAAATAGACTACAGCTCTTCTTCTTTACATTATTTGATGGCGATATACATGTATCTCTCAGCTATATTAAAATTATAGAGTTAACATAGTCTTCAAGTGTGTTAGTATTCTCAGACCTGTTTTAGTACATCACTAAAAATGTTGGACAAACACAGGACGGAAAATGGGGGGTAAAACAACACATAATAAGGGAATAGAAAATGGATTTCTACTGCAAGGGGACTTTTAGGACAGTATTTCACATGTATATGAACACTTTCAGTGTTTGATTTGAAAAATTTAACGTATCTGTGAAGAAATTAGTACAAAGCATGACAAAGTGTCGGACAAACAAAGATGGAAAAGCTGATGGAAACATATCTTTTTTTAAATTAATAGGCACTTAATTGAAATAAACTATGTTGAAAATTATAAAGTTATGTGAAGAATTACAAGGTTCTTTAACTTGATATGAAAATAAAATTTATTTACTATTTTAAAAAAATATGCCTTTATGCCCCAAAATAGTTAGACAAACTAAGACGGACAATGTTAAACAAATGGGAAGGAAAACCCTGTCCGTCTTTGTTTGTCCGACATTTGAAAATACTACCACAAACCAAATACTGCTTAGGTACAGAGAAGAAATGACTGTATCACTTAAGTGTGTATTTTGATGGTCTGCTCTGAATATGCACTCAGAATATGCTGAAAATTTAGTTATGTGTCGGACAAACAAGGACGGATTATGTCGGACGAACACTGGCAGGCAATGAAGACGGACACTGCATTTTGGTATTGTACAGCTAAAGTACATGGGATGGAAGCATAAAATTTGGGGCATGTGTCACCCATCACACAAGCAAGGGGCATCACAAACCCCATGAAATATTACTGCAAATAAAGTTAATTAGCATAATTAGTATGTCGGACGTAACATAAGACGGAAAATCTGAAGATTTTTGATAAATCTAATTTTTTTTAAATATGTGTTTGTATTTGTCAGGAACTTTACATTCATGAAAAGACAGAAGGGGCATAACTTTCATTTTAATAAGGTTGGCATCATTAACTATGTAGTTGTGAGTATTTAGAGATCTCTACAATGAGGGCTTATTGGAGGACGGAAAATGTTACGTCCAACCGTGGTGGTTAGGACCTTAAAATTCTGTTGTTAAATCATACTTTTGCCACTTTAATTGTGCATCAATTTCTACCTTTAGATCCATTCCACCTAGTGACTACAAAGAAAGTCATCTTCTATGTGTATTATTACATATAAAAGCATCTTTTGGATGTCACCATGGTGTATGTCACAATCTTGGTGCAAATATTGGCTCAAATCAAGCTTAATTAAGTTAATTAAAAACAAATAATTTGAAGTTGAACCTGTTATTATCTTTTTAGCCCACCATCTGGTCAGATGGTGGGCTGTTCAAATCGCTTTTCGTCCATGGTCATGATGGTCCGTCGTCCGGCGTCCGTCCGTAAACAATTCTTGTTATCGCGATTTCTCAGGAACTACTACATGGATCTTTCTGAAATTTGGTACACAGGTTCCCCTTGGGGTCTAGTTGTGCAGATAGCTTTTCTGGTCCGATTCGAAAATCTAATATGGCCACAAGGTGGCCATCTTGGATTTCCCCATGAAACCTTGTTATCGCGAGTTCTCAGGAACTACTACATGGATCTTTCCCAAATTTGGTACACAGGTTCCCCTTGAGGTCTAGTTGTGCAGATAGCTTTTCTGGTCCGATTCGAAAATCCAATATGGCCACAAGGCGGCCATCTTGGATTTCCCCATGAAACCTTGTTATCGTGATTTTTCAGGAACTGCTGCATCGATCTTCCTGAAATTTCGTACACATGTTCCCCTTGGGGTCTAGTTGTGCAGATAGCTTTTCCGGTCCGATTCGAAAATCCAATATGGCCACAAGGCGGCCATCTTGGATTTCCCCATGAAACCTTGTTATTGCGATTTCTCGGGAACTATTGCATGGATCTTTTTCAAATTTGGTACACAGGTTCCTCTTGGGGTCTAGTTGTGCAAGATACCTTTTCTGGTCTGATACGAAAATCCAATATGGCCACCAGGCAGCCATCTTGGATTTCACCATGAAACCTTGTTATCGCGATTTCTCAGGAACTACTTTATGGATCTTTCTCAAATTTGGTATACAGGTTCACCTTGGGGTCTAGTTGTGCAAGATGTCTTTTCTTGTCCGATTCGAAAATCCGATATGGCCACCAGGCAGCCATCTTGGATTTCTCCATGAAACTTTGTTATTGTCATTTCTCAGGAAGTACTGCATGGATCTTTCTCAAAGTTGGTACACAGGTTCCCCTTAGGGTCTAGTTGTACACGACACCTTTTTCGGTCCGAATCGAAAATCCAATATGGCCAGCAGGCAGCCATATTAGATTTCCCCATGAAACGTGGTTTCTCAGGAAATACTGTTTGGGTCTTTGTCAAATTTGGCACACAGGTTCCCCATGTGGTCCAGTTGTGCAAGATACCTTTTCTGGTTCGATTCGAAAATCCAATATGGCCACAAGGCGGCCATCGCGATTTCTCAGGAGCTACCGCATGGATCTTTCTCAAATTTGGTACACATGTTCTCCTTGGGGTCTAGTTGTGCAAGATACCTTTTCTGGCCGGATTCGACCATCTTGGATTTCCCCCATGAAACCTTGTTATCGCGATTTCTCAGGAAGTACTGCAAATTTTCAAATTTTAAATCAGTTTTCTTAGTCCAGTGAACTGTTTCGTCTGCCGTCGGGTCGGCCACATGAAGGGATGTCACTCTTGTGACACAACGTTACAACTCGACAACTTGACTGCTGCGTGTTTCGATCCAAGGAAGATAATCAGGATTCAGACACTTTCAAAGTTTCAACATTACTGTGAGGCTCCCTTCAGTATTAAGTATTGTACCGTGTTACTATTTTCCAGCATGGTATCTTAAAAGAGATATCTCGAACTAGCCCAGTAAACAGAACAGAATTACATGTAGCATTCGTTCCTAATTATAAAATCTTAAGTATGTTTCATAGCTTATGCCAAAGGGACATTTGTCTTCGCTTCCAGTACCCAATGATGACACGTGCAAAAAAAAATACTACAGAACGAAGACGAATGATCCTCCGGACATTCACTTTCAGACTAACTTTGCTCTTTTCTCTTGTACTATTACAACTGACATAAGCACAGTTTCTAGAAATCTTTAAACTCCTTACACTTAGAAAGATGATATCTTGGTGTTTTCCAGTGTCCCTTTTTCGATCTTTTTTCGCTCAAATTCGAAATTCTGTAACAAAATTACAAATCAATTGTTTGTTCTTAGTAACAATGGACAAAAAGATCCTCTTGTCATTAGCTTACAATTATCGGACAATGGTGGGCGCCAAGATCCTTCAGGATCTCTCGTCTATCTCCACAACACTCAGACAAAATAGTGGCAGGGCTCTCAAGGAGCAAAATGAAGGCGAGTGATTCATCACTCGCCTGCATTTAAGCTCAGGCGAGTGAGGCGAGTGCTTTTATCACTCGCCTGAGAAATCCCTGAGGCGAGTGAATTGCTCAAATTACTTCTATAACTTATAAGTACATTACAGAATATGTGTGTCACATATGCGCGGTTCAGAACGGTGTTGTAGTCTTCTTTAATTCGGAACACTGATGTACAATGTAGGTTCCTCTCCCCTTTTAGGTACGTTGATAGTTCTATCGGCTTTCCTTTCGGATTCGACATCGTGCAATTTTCCGCTAACAGCTTGCTAACAGTGACAAAATTGTCAGGAATGAAAAGGCGTGCTTGACACCCACCGGAATTGCGTGAGAGCAATAAAAAGCATGGACTTGATCGTGGGACGAAAGTCCGCTTAACAGCGAGAGAAATTCAAAATCGGAAACTAATGTTTAAAACAGAGTGATGTTATGTTAAACAAAATTGGAAACTATGTTTAAAACGGCGTGATGCCATGGTGGTTAGAGCCGTGGTGCTTGACGGATTTTGGAAATCATAACCCACGTCTCAAAACGTGTCTGTATGGAAATACAAGGGAGGCAACCAGTCTACCCATAACGGATCTGTAATTTCGTTCCGACACAGGGTTATACTTTTTGCACAAACACATGAAGCGGAAATGGCGGGAAGCCTTCCAAAATTACTGAACAACAAGATCTTTACGAAGCCAAGAATTTTACGACAGCTGAAGATGAAATTAAACTTTATTCTGACCTATGAAACATGCCAATGATGAACAACAAGATATTTTGGAAGCCAAGAACTTGACAGCAACAGCTGAAGATGTCATTAAATTTTATTCTGACCGACGAAAACAGGCGAGTGGTGAACCACTCGCCATTTTTTTATTTCAGGCGAGCAAGAGGCGCGCGCGAGTGATCGCTCGCCTCTCCTTGAGAGCCCTGAGTGGCATTTCCAGAAGTTGAAATTTCTTCATATGTAACTGTACATGTACATGTAATAAGTGACTTCAACATGAAGTGCCTGTTTGTTACACCTTAGCATATTAGTACCCATCTATATTTGAAGTTGCCATTGACACAGTAGGGGCAAATTCCTACTTGTGTGATTCTGAAACTTAACCCTTTGAACCCGAGAGTTTCCATGTTTATTAATACCTGACCCTGATCTCCACGCTAAAATTGGGATACAACCGACATTTTTGTCATATGCAAGGCAATAATCCACCATAACTGGTGCTGCAAGCGGGGGACATGGACCTCTATGGTCGATTTTTAGCTTTGGGGTATTACCATGTATGTGTCTGTCTGTGAGTTTTTCATTTCCACCATTATCTCAAGAATGACTACATGACGTACACGTGGAAATCACAAACATGGCTCACAGGTGCATTTGGTCGCAAAATAGGAGCTCATTGAAAATCAGTGGGATAGCCCAGATTCTTGTGGGTCACCAGGTCAGATTATGTTGACCTACATGTAGCCTAAATTTGAGTTTTTCTGTCATATACATGTAGCTGAAACTTCAGCTGTTGTTGACAATTTTAATAGATATTTGAATTTTGTTCTCAAGTTATGTAAATGCTTATTTGTCTATGTTAGTTTGGTGGGATACATGAATATTGTGTAAACCCCTTAAATACAAAACAAACCAAGTACAAGTACAAGTACAAGTACAAGTAGCGTTTTCTGTTGCCAACATCTTGTAGAGTTGTTTAATTGTGAACAGTTTTGAACAATCACAATTAAGTAGCAGCAGAACAAATTTTCAAATTGGCTTTTACAGTATGTTTTTAAGTAATCAAATATTTAGAGGCATTGCCATGTACAATGTATAGTGGGTAAAGCAGGAGCAATCTGAGTGGTCTACATGTACATTGTAGATCTATGTTAGTTATTAGAGATACTAGAGGGTCATCAGTTGTCATAGAGAAACAGGTTAATAATTTGTCTTCCTCAGACTGGCAGATATAATCAATATATCATGGCCGTCATAATTGTAATTAACTCTGTATGAGCTGGGTCACAAGCTGCCTGAGGGGAAAGTTCTCCACACAGCCATTCCTAATGTCCATCTGTTTGGGGATCTGCTCAGCCCTTGAAAGTAGCCATGGCTTTCAGCAATTACCGTTTAATTTAGGCCTCGTACATGTATCAATATCAGAAATACATGTAACTAGACTACTGATGACCTGATATTAGATTGTACATTCATTTGTCAAGGTACAGGTCCACCAAAGGCATCCTTCAGACAATGTCTACTAAAGTGTTGCCACTAACCGGTAGATTTTGGGGTGGATTTAAACTTGTTAACAGTGGTGATGCCAAATGGACTCGAATCCACAGATGGAGCCACGTGTTTAGAGTTTTACATGCATATCTGTTCATCCAGTACAATTACATGTACATTGTGTAATTACAAATGTATGCATGTATGTCATTACAGTACATTTGTATGTGCGCACTTCTTCATGATACAATGTGTTTACTTGAAATTTTGTCTGAAAACATATATCCAAATGAAGGCACCATGTACGAAAAATCATTGGAATATTCCTACGAAGTAGGCTACAGATCGCAAATTGTCCGGTAATGAGTCAGTCAGTCCATCCGAATCCTTTCGTCGGCAAAATAAGGGGAACCGTTGACATTAGAACCTTGATTTTTGACATGAACGTGCATTAGGGCATTGTTACCAGCAAGTTCTGAGCTGATCGAATTCTGATGAAAATTTGATTTATAATTAATTTTTTATTATTTATTGATGACTCGAGTGCACTGTCATGCCCATCGGGAACCCTTGGCTGTATTCTTCACTGTGACTTTTAAGCGCCTGGGACTTCGGCCGCCCAGCACTAAAGCAAAAAAAAAAAATGATGCGTCCAGCTCTCGAAAATATCAGTAACTTTAATGGTACTTGCCAAAATATGTCGGCATTATACGTTTCCAGGTAGCTCCGCCATTTTTCCCCTAATAGTCCACGCCACGCTTCCCGAACATCTGCCGTAAATTGTTGGAAATATTCGGGAACCCTCGTGATCATGCTGGTCGCTGTTAGCCGGTGGTATTGCGGAAGGCTACCGGAATCCCAGAATCTCGCGTCAGGCGAGCTGTATATGCCACGATGCATGAAGGAAGCAAATCATTTGATCGGAGAATGGATGTTGTTATTTCGTCTGCTGCGAAGTTTTACCGAGCCACGAATATCACTTTACATGTATTTTATAAATCAATGTCATGAATCACCAAGCAACTTTGAAAAACTTCTTCTCACAGAAGCGTCAGAGGTCCAATGAAGGTAAATCTTTTGTTGGCTTTCGGTGGTCGTTGTTGTTGTTCTAAAACGTCAGCTTCCAAAAAATATTTTAATTATATCTATATTAAAAGCACACATGCATGTGTGCGCTCGCTCGTACGTCGTAATCGGTCTATTAGATCTACATGTACTATGAGATATCTATAATATGGCTAGTTTAACAGTACACTTGAACCCAGTATTAAACTGGAGATTCCTGAGCAGCCCTCGAAATTTGGCGTAACCGAAACGATCGGTTACGTGTCGGTTACGTGGTTGTAAATTCTGCAGAACGAATAATCGGTTACGTAAAAAATCGACTTGCGCTATGGTATGACGAGTGCCATTGAAAATGTCTGGGTGACCAGCCCAGTAACAGTCATCAATCGTTGCCTTACCGGTCTATATTTCTCCTCTATGGTATCTTCGAATCATGCTTCGGAGTTTATACACGTTTTTATTCTGGAATTAGTATCATGAACGTGTGATTTTGCATCAGAAAGAAATAAAAACACGGAGGTTCGAAACGAAAAAAACTGACATTCTGATGGCGCCAAAAAACGGAAGCATGCGATATCAAGGGGACACAACTCCCAACATACAAAGCCTGAATTCGTCCAATCAAATGCGGGTCAATTCTACAGTGCGGGTCAGCACGCACACGGAAGTGGATGGAAATCAGTGTGAATGCAGTAATAATTTTCTCATCTCCGGACCGCAGATTCGATATGCAAAACGGCTCAAAAGCGAAAATTGACTCTGTGAACATAAAAACATTCCAGAAGTGGTCATTTCACGATGACTTTAGAAAAGTTTTGTCTGCTTTTGTTTTACTTTCTACACATTTCACATTTTATTTTTTTCAACACCATCCCTTTTATTCCATGCCTGGGTGCTTCTCGCTGAATTTCTGACGAATAAGTTGCACATGTTACATCGCAGTTTGAGAATATTGTCGTCAGCTGCTGTTTCAAGGACTCTCAAAACAATTTTGTATTTTATTGTAATAATATATATATAATAATATATAATACACATTTTCAGAATTTTTTTTGGCTAACCTGTTTACGTAACCAATGGGTTACGCAACCTAGTCCTACGTAACCGAACAATAGGTTACGTGAACATCCTGACCCAGAACTATTTTTGGGTTACGCAAATTTTTGAAATTTCGAGGCCTGCTGAGTAATCTATTTTTAGCCTAACTTACATTGTAATGTTGACACACATTCCGATGGTATCCGTTTTCACTCATTTGCTGGTCTTGGAATTCCGTTGAGATTGAAGGCATATTATACTGCACGTTTTATATATCCAGCCTATACAACATTGCATCATTTCTTCAGTTCAGTCATTAGTTAA
The DNA here is from genome assembly GCA_036873755.1 of Hanleya hanleyi. Taxonomy (NCBI): domain Eukaryota; kingdom Metazoa; phylum Mollusca; class Polyplacophora; order Lepidopleurida; family Hanleyidae; genus Hanleya; species Hanleya hanleyi. The sequence goes on from JAVTVY010020292.1 coordinate 43,605, forward strand.
AAAATGTTCTACCTCAAAAAGAAATAAAAAATGGCTGGATTTTATGAGAGAAATTACTAAATTTAAACGCAACAATGACCCTATTATCTGTTATTACTGAAGAAATCGATAATAAAATCATCGTTGTGTTTTAAATTCAGTAACCTATAACCAGTTGTTTATTTTGTTCGTGTGTGCTTTATTGTTCATTGATTGTTATTATGTACTCTCTTCAGATGAGGTACCTTGAAGTTGAATGCCAAATAAATATATCCATGGAGAATGGCTCTCTAGTGATGCCTGATTTGATTCTTGCATTCTAACAAATCTCTGATCTTGACCTTTCTCACTTCAAATTTGTGTTTCTTATCCAGTTTCCTGTCTTATTTAGGACTACAAACATTTACTTCTCAACTGCTCTGACAGAGCATCATTCCCTACGCTAATTTAAAAAAAAATCGCCTAATGCCGAGAGGGGGGGGGGAGGGGGGTTCACCGCTCTCTCGGACTCTTCCCCCAACACTTCGTGCTGTACTGCTGGGCTGATCAGTGTCCAGGGTAATAGAAACTGAGGGCGATAATAGTTGCTACGTTAATGACTCACCAGCGGTGACATCTGGAAAAGTTAATAGTTCCCACTGTCAATTAGAGACGCTATATAAATTCTCTCATGGTAGCACACAGGGCCCCCAAGTCATCTCTCGAGTACACACTTAAATTATCTCAAACCCTATTTCGTAGGTCCAGTGACATTAGTCACACTGCCATGGGTGTTTATATGCTAAGGTGTAACGAATATGGGACACTGAAGCTCAAAATATAAAATAGACTACAGCTCTTCTTCTTTACATTATTTGATGGCGATATCTCTCAGCTATATTAAAATTATAGTGTTAACATAGTCTTCAAGTGTGTTAGTATTCTTAGACCTGTTTTAGTACAGCATCACTGAAAATGTTGGACAAACACAGGACGGAAAATGGGGGCATAAAACAATACATAATAAGGGAACAGAAAATGGATTTCTACTGCAATGGGACTTTTAGGACAGTATTTTACAGATATGAACACTTTCAGTGTTTGATTTGAAAAATTTAACGTATCTGTGAAGAAATTAGTACAAAGCATGACAATGTGTCGGACAAACAAAGATGGAAAAGCTGATGGAAACGTATCTTTTTTTAAATTAATAGGCACTTAATTGAAATAAACTATGTTGAAAATTATAAAGTTATGTGAAGAATACAAGGTTCTTTAACTTGATATGAAAATAAAATTATTTACTATTTTTAAAAATTATGCCTTTATGCCCCAAAATAGTTGGACAAACTAAGACGGACAATGTTAAACGAATGGGGAGGAAAACCTGTCCGTCTTTGTTTGTCCGACATTTGAAAATACTACAATTATGAATTCCACGAACCAAACAGTGCTTAGGTACAGAGAAGAAATGACTGTGTATCACTATAAGTGTGTATTTTGATGGTCTGTTCTGAATATGCACTCAAAATATGCTGAAAATTTACTTATGTGTCGGACAAACGAGGACGGATTATGTCGGACGAACACTGGCAAGGCAATGAAGACGGACACTGCATTTTGGTAGTGTACAGCTAAAGTACATGGGATGGAAGCATAAAATTTGGGGCATGTGTCACCCATCACACATGCAAAGGGAATCACAAACCCCATGAAATATTACTGCAAATAAAGTTAATTAGCATAATTAGTATGTCGGACGTACATGTAACATAAGACGGAAAATCTGAAGATTTTTGATAAATCTATTTTTTTTAAATATGCGTTTGCATTTGTCAGGAACTTTACATTCATGAAAAGACAGAAGGGGCATAACTTTCATTTTAATAAGGTTGGCATCATTAACTTTGTTGTTGTGAGTACTTAGAGATCTCTACAATGAGGGCTTATTGGAGGACGGAAAGTGTTACGTCCAACCGTGGTGGTTAGGACCTTAAAATTCTTTTGTTAAATCACACTTTTGCCACTTTAATTGTGCATCAATTTCTACCTTTAGATCCATTCCACCTAGTGACTACAAGAAAGTCATCTTCTATGTGTATTATTACATATAAAAGCATCTTTTGGATTCTATCTCCACAACACTCAGACAAAATAGTGGCATTTCCAGAAGTTAAAATTTCTTCATATGTAACTGTAATAAGTGACTTCAACATGAAGTGCCTGTTTGTTACACCTTAGCATATTAGTACCCCCATGTATAATAATCCATGACCAATCAGTGAACAGATACTGTCACTTTGTTAAGTTGTCAGAAAGTTAGCAGAAAGAACTTGTATTTGTATGTATGATCACAACACACAATTTTGCACCTATCATGTATCATGAACTTGACCCTACATGTGCTACATGTATGTTGGCAAGTGCCTAATTTACGAGTTGTTGATTGACATTTCCTGTAACAGATCAAGTGGATATTGTTGTTTTGAATGTCAGTTTGTCAAAATTGTATTTGATTTGCCCAGAATTGTCCTTCTCTGTTCAAATGTCAGCCTGACATGGTGTGATGCTCTTTATTCAGACCATATACATGCAAAGTCCAGTAATCACATTGTAAAATATGTACTGTAATACCAGAGAGTAATATCACAGTGAATTTATACCTGGTCTGTTTATGTTTCAGGGTACATCAGTAAACTGTGATACATGTACATCTGTACTAAAGCTATATTCAGTATACATGTACATGTACATTTCAGATGTACTTTTAACTGATTGACTACGGCACGCCACTGTGAGCGGCTCCTGTTTCTTAACTTTCCGGCGGAAAGCCGTTGTCACCGGCTTCTTGACAGCCTTATCTAAACACTCTAGTCTGTGATTGGTTGTTTCAGCCTCGGTAACTTAAATTGACCAAGTAAGTTCCCTAAGTATTCGCGATCCTAAGTAAATTTGAAAACGGGCATTTTTCGCCATGTCACGTGACATTGTTCCCTAAGTAATCGAAAACGGCCCATTCGCAAAAAAACGCGGTCCTAACTAATCGAAAATCTCCCATTTATTGTGGTCCCAGCGATTTATCCAGATCAACGAGTTTCCTCAGAATTAGTATTTGATAAACCTTGCAAACTTTTTGAGCGTTTTGAACATAACCAATTGTAACAACTAAGTTGATTTTCATTATATCTCAAACGAAATGTATCCAATGTTTAAACCGCGATTTCTCATGTTCATTAAATTGGGAATATTGCCGGTTTACGGGGACGTGCGATATTAAACATTGCCGATTGAAGAGAGCATTCATTCGATATTAGACTGAAAATATCAAAATGAAGAACTGGAAGTTACGTTTCATTCGGTCTTAAAAAAATATAATGCTGAAGTTTGACCGGACATTTGAACCACGGATTTTTTTAGTCTTGGGGTAGAGATTTACGATCTACCTCAACCCCAAGTTGCATTAATTTTGGCGACTGTATGCCATGTGCGCCTCACACTAAAACCAGAAACGCGCCTGTTTGGGTCAGACTTCGGATTTTTTTTCCGAAGACACGAATGTTGAGATTCCCAGCATTGGTACTGAAAACATATTTTGTACTGTTCAGACAAAAATAATTTAGAAACGTATCATTTCCAACGAACGCGGCGATTCAGAATATTTTACGGTCGTGGTATTCGCGGTGATGCATATACCGAAAGAAGTTTGCACTCTTGTATTCAACATTTAAGGTAGGGTCCTTAAAAGTTTGTAAAAGTGCATAATTTTTATATTGAAAATTGAAAAATTCTGCAAGCGTTCAAGCATGTCCCGAAGAGAAAATAAAGAAAATATCAGAATGTCTAACAAGATACAAGATACAAGAATTTTTATTTAACGTCGGATTACATGAGAAATAAATAACATTAGCTATGAAGCTATTTTTCCGACAGGCATTTAAAACAGACGTTTAAAAGGATATTACATATAATTTAAATATGAAACAGAAACAGGAGAGTAAAACATGATAAAACGTTTAGACATATACAAAAATAAAACTAGACATATACCAGAATATAAAATAACTTCAAATCATATAAATTTATCGACAGGACGAGCAGCCGCAACTGTCGCCGCTCCATGTGCGAAGAAGCCATCGAAACTCGCCGTAAGAAGTTACACTCCTCATATGATTGGGAAGGCTGTTCCACACATGTGCGACGGCGAAGCGGAAACTCCTCCTGCCAAAGGACTCCGTCCGAATTTTTGGAACCTCTAACATATTTGTATATCTAAAACTAGAATCAGATTTCTTAACTTTGATAAGATCATCTAAAAACTTGGGTGCTGTTCCATTTACGATTTTAAAAACCTCAGACGCCAGGGCACGGAGTCTGCCAATATGTAACGATGGTACTTGGCTCTAAGAAATAGATCTTTATATGAACATTCATAATTGTTAAAAACAAATCGAAGGGCTCTCTCTTGGATTTTCTCGAGTTTGCAGGAGCTGGACTTATTACAGAAGTGCCAGGTTAGTGGGCAATAATTAAAATTAGACTTTTTGATTTTAAATTGGCCGGGCGTCCGATGAAACTAATCTCTTCATTGTCAGCCGATCATTGCAGTCAATTATTCAAACCTAATTTAATGGTTAAAGAGCAGAAAGACTGCTTTATTTATCCTTTGATTACTTGCGAATTATTGCCCGACAAATCTAAATGCACAACAAACATTTCCCGGGTTTTGCTTCGAGGTTTCCCCTCGACCACACGTGTTCGTACCACTGAACTTCGCCGAAGTATATTAGGCTTCATTCCACACACAAAGTATAGTGAATGTCTCGTGGTTGTCGATCTTATATCATTTAAGAGTGGTGTCTCGTGTAAATATCACAAAATTAAAGAAACAACACAGTCGACGTATTGTGACCTTTCATTGTCGAACGGTATGGGCATTTAATATGGAGACTCTAATTTACGAAACTGACCTGCACAAACTATTCGGAAGTGGTCAGTTTTTCACGACTGCAATATTCACTTCCGGTCACGAATACTTAGGGAACTTACCGTAACGCTTTTGTGATACATGAATCACGGGTAGCAGTCCTTCTAGCCTCGTTTCAGACTTTATGACGTTGGGAATCCCCAAATAACCTCGAGACCTGCGACAAGTGAAAGGGGTTTTTACCCCTCGGGCAGATTCTGCCCGAGCGGTATTGTCGTTGCCTCCGTCGTCTGTCCGTCCGTCTGTCTGTCCGGCCGTCTGTCGTGCCGTCCGTCCGTCCGTCTGTCCGTCTGTCCGTCTGTCCATCATATCATTGTAAACACATTATCTCAAAAAGTCCTTCACTTACAACAATGAAACTTGATACAGTTGTTTAATACAGCCAGTATCAGAAGCCTATTGAAAGTCGGTGCCATTGGATGTGTTTTTCAGGAGTTATGCCCCTTTATACATGTCTGTCTGTTTTTACCCCTCGGCCAATTTTGGCCATGGGGTATTGTCGTCGTCTTGTACGTCCGTCTGTCCGTACGTCCGTACGTCCGTACGTCTGTACGTGAGCGAGATAGCCGGAGAACGGTTCCACTGAAGAATTCCAAATTTGGTATGCTTATTTACATAGTCAAGGACCAGAAGCCTATTTAATTGGGACCTGATTGGGTGAAAACCTTGGCGGCCATCTTTAATTTTATGCGAAATGGATAATGATCCATATCTCGGAAACCATTCAACTGTTCAATACGAAAGTTGGTATACATCATCTATACATCAAGCAACTTTCAATAAATTACCAAACCGGCTTCTCTGATTAGCTGGAAATCCTGGAGGCCATCTTTAATTTATGCGAAATCGATAATGATACATATCTCTGTTACCATTCAGTTGTTTTATATGAAAGTTGGTATGCATCATAGATACATCCAGATACTTTGAATCGGGACCTGATTGACCGAAAACTTTGGCGGCCATCTTTAATTTATGCAAAAACTTTAATGATATATATCTCTGATCCAATTTAAGTGTTCTATACCAAACTTGGTATACAGCATCGATGTATCAACTGGCTTGCAATGAATAACCACATCAGTTCCTCTGAGTGGGGCGAAGGATGGTCGGCCATCTTTAATTTATGCAAAATCATTAATGATCTCGTTCTCTGATACCGTTCAAGTGCACGATGTAAAATTTGGTATACATCATCGATGCATCAAGAGACTTACGACAAATGACAGTTCTGGTTTCTCTGATTGGGCGGAAACCTTGGTGGCCATCTTTAATTTATGCAAAATCTTTAATGATGTATATCTCTGATACCATTTCAGTGTTCTATACGAAACTTGGTATACATGTACAGCATCAATGTATCAAGAGAAATTTCAATGAATAACCACATCAGTTCCTCTGAGTGGCGAGAAGGAAGGGTGGCCATCTTTAATTTATGCGAAATCATTAATGATCTCTATCTCTGATACCGTTCAAATGCTCGATGTAAAATTTGGTATAAATCATTGATGCATCAAGAAATTTATGTAATGAATACCGGTTTCTCTGATTGGACGGAAATCTTAGGGGTCATTTCTAATTGCAAAATTTTTGATAATCTGTATATTTGTGACTTGACTGCTTGGTGTTCCTGACATCTTGGTTCAAATTTAATACGTTATGAATGTACCCAGAGCCGAGGGGTTTTTTGATGCGCAGCTTCGTATTATCCTTGTAAACACATTATCTCAAAAAGTCCTTCACTCACAACAATGAAACTTCATACAGTTGTTTAATGCAGCTAGTACCAGAAGCCTACATGTATTCAAAGTCGGTGTAATCGGATGTGTTTTTCAGGAGTTATGCCCCTTTATACATGTCTGTTGGTCCATATCCTTGTAAACACATTATCTCAAAAAGTCCTTCACTCACAACAATGAAACTTCATACAGTTGTGTAATACAACCAGTACCAGAAGCCTATTGAAAGTCGGTGCCATTGGATGTGTTTTTCAGCAGTTATGCTCCTTTATACATGTCTGTCTGTTTTTATCCTTGTAAACACATTATCTCACAAAGTCCTTCACTCACAACAATGAAACTTCATACAGTTGTTTAATGCAGCTAGTACCAGAAGCACCACAGACCTCCACACTACCATAGACCACATCTACACTACAGTAATGCCCCCAATACATCAAGTGGAGTGTTTGAGAGTTACTTCTCCTACCACAAACCTGTGTGGATTGCTGTGAATAGACAGTAATCGTTCGACTACATCTACTATAGGTAATCACTGCTCTATTGCTATATTGTTTTGTCTGTCTATGATCTATATCATACAGGTAAAATTATGCCCACCCCAAATATGTGTCCCGATGGCGACAGCCTACATGTCTAAACATGGCGTCACAAGCGGCTGTGATCGGCATATGTTGTATTTTTGTTTTTTCCTGACTAGACAACAGTTCAAGAATGGTTCCCATCATCAATTTTCATTTATACGAATCACCAAAGCATCAAGGATTGTAAAAATATATATACATGTATAACCTCATGAAATGTGACAAATGAAGGGGGTTTTCCAAACATGGCGTCACAAGCTGGTGTGAGCGGCGTATGTTGTGTGTTTTCTTTTCTCCTGACTAGAAAAAAACGACAAACAAGTTCAAGAATGGTTTCCATCATCAGTTTTTACCCCTCGGCCATTTTGGCCTCGGGGTATTGTCGTTGCCATGTACGTCCGTCCGTCCGTTAACGCATTTTAGGCAAAACCGCTTGAGATACAACCACCAAATTTTCAACACTTATTTATCTAGTGCTAAGTCAGACGCCTATTGAAAGTGGCCCATATTTTACGAAGTTCTGCCCCTTTACAGATTTATTAATTTCTATTTCCGTCCTATATGCCTGAATGTAACCAACTATCTGCAGAATTGTGTTCGGTATAGTTACTATATTTTGGAAACTTATTATGTCTCCCCCAACTATGTTGGGGGGAGACATCTAGTGTTTGTGCTGTCTGTCTGTCTGTCTGTCTGGTTGGATGTCTGGATGTCTGGATGGATGTCTGTCCGTCCCCTTGCCTTGTCTGCAAGATATCTTGAGAACTACTGGATGGAATTTCACCAAACTTGGATGGAAGCTTCATTGGGATAGCCCCCTCATTTGATTAGGTTTTGGTGTATGTGGTGCATTCATCCGTGTCCGGTGTCCGTCCGTCCGTCCATCTACTTGTACATGTATATACAGGCCTTGTCTGCAAGATATCTTGAGAACTACTGGACGGAATTTCACCCCACTTGGATGGAAGCTTTAGTGGGATAGCCCCCTCATTTGATTAGATTTTGGTGTGTGTGCGTGCATTCATCCATGTCCGGTGTCCGTCCGTCCGTCCATCTACTTGTACATGTATATACAGGGCTTGTCTGCAAGATATCTGGAGAACTACTGGATGGAATTTCACCAAACTTGGATGGAAGCTTCATTGGGATAGCCCCCTCATTTGATTAGGTTTTGGTGTATGTGGGTTCATTCATCCGTGTCCGGTGTCCGTCCGTCCGTCCATCTACTTATACATGTATATACAGGGCTTGTCTGCAAGATATCTGGAGAACTACTAGATGGAATTTCACCAAACTTGGATGAAAGCTTCATTGGGATAGCCCCCTCATTTGACTAGGTTTTGGTTTGTGTGCATGCGTTCATCCGTGTCCGGTGTCCATCCGTCCGTCCATCTACTTGTACATGTATATACAGGCCTTGTCTGCAAGATATCTTGAGAACTACTGAACGGAATTTCACCACACTTGGATGGAAGCTTCAGTGGGATAGCCCCCTCATTTGATTATGTTTTGGTGTGTGTGCGTGCATTCGTCCATGTCCGGTGTCTGTCCGTCCGTCCATCTACTTGTACATGTATATACAGGGCTTGTCTGCAAGATATCTGGAGAACTACTGGACAGAATTTCACCAAACTTGGATGGAAGCTTCATTGGGATAGCCCCCTCATTTGATTAGGTTTTGGTGTATGTGCGTGCATTCATCCGTGTCCGGTGTCCGTCTGTCCATCCATCTACTTGTACATGTATGTACAGGCCTTGTCTGCAAGATATCTTGAGAACTACTGGACGGAATCTCACTCCCCTTGGATAGAAGCTATAGTGGGATAGCCCCCTCATTTGATTAGGTTTTGGTGTGTGTGCGTGCATTCATCCATGTCCGGTGTCCGTCCGTCCGTCTACTTGTACATGTATGTACAGGCCTTGTCTGCAAGATATCTTGAGAACTACTGGACGGAATCTCACTCCCCTTGGATAGAAGCTATAGTGGGATAGCCCCCTCATTTGATTAGGTTTTGGTGTGTGTGCGTGCATTCATCCATGTCCGGTGTCCGTCCGTCCGTCTACTTGTACATGTATATACAGGGCTTGTCTGCAAGATACCTTGAGAACTATTGGATGGAATTTCACCAAACTTGGATGGAAGCTTCATTGGGATAGCCCCCGCATTTGATCAGGTTTTATTGTATGTGTGCATGCATTCATCTGTGTCCGATGTCCGTCCAACCGTTCATCTACTTGTACATGTATATACAATGAAAATCGCTTCTTTGTAATTAATATTTTTAGATACGCAGCTTTGTTTAAGATACTTATTGCTACATTCATTTTATAGCACTTTCCCTTAAATTATGTGCCCATTCAAGGCAAGGTGGGAGGTTGGGGGAGACGTATGTTTTTGCCCAAAAAAACAACCAGCATAGGCTTCATGCCGGAGCGGCAACTCAAGGGTCAAAGCGGAACCTCTAGTTTATATTGTTGTATTCTACAAGCCAACAAAGGATTACTCGCCTCGGCTTATGGAGTTATGCCCCTTTCGGATGTAATAATCTCCGATTTTGTTATCTGTAGTTGAATATACAAGTTATATCTGCAGATCCGTGTTTGGTACAGCTTATTTGTCTCGGTTCTTATTTTACAGTAGTGCTAAGTGAGACGCCTATCGAAAGTGGCTCCCCTCGGCCCATACTTTACAGAGTTATGCCCCTTTACAGATATATAATTTTCTATTTCTGTCCTATATGCCTGAATGTATATCTTGATCATCCCACATAGAACTACCTCTTCCCCAATTCACAATACACATGGGTCACAATCACTTGGGGAAAGCCGAGGGGTTTTGATTAGATCAATCTCATGTTATTTACATGTATATGAATCCCCAAAGCATAACAGGCCTTGCTTTTGGTCGAAATTCACGGGTATCCAAATGGATACCCGCAATTTCAGTTAACGGGTATCTACCAGTATCCACTGAAGTGACAAAAAATTGAAGTGTGGAGATTAAAGTGGAATAAACATTTATGTACTCTTTTCATGTTTACTGTTGTTAATAGGATACTTGTCTCACATCATGTTGTTCCCCACCGCTGTGTAGCCATTCGATTCATTGAGCTGATCTTTGACCGTCCAATCAACTGTCAATTTTACTGTGATACATACAGGATGAGTGGATAAACTTTCTCTTGAGCAACTACAATAACATGCAGCATGATTTATGAAATTGTGTCAAGGATTGTCTCCTTGAATTAATTTAATTTGGAGATGTAAATTGGAGTCACTTGAAAATTTTCGATTTGAGGTTACTATGGACCTTGATTATATTCTCATTATGGACTAAAAAATAGCTCTGTCTCTCACTATGAATGTCACGGATCACCAGCTCAGCTTCCGACCTCATTCATTACGAATGTTTACACTTAAGTGCTGGATATAGTAATACCATCTTCATGACACCTAGCATATAACTTAAATATGTTGATGAATTGAACAAACACACAATATGAACTTAAAATTGAGTGATGTACAATTCCAATGAACACACAGCACTAACTTCAGGGATTATAATGAGTTAATTTCGTGTTTTCGTCGTTCTGTATGAAGACAAAACCATCCTTTACATTATCTGGCCATCCGTTGTAAGCCTGTACAGATATTGTCTTTCCTTTCGACATTTTCAAGCAGATTGGAATCAAGCTCTCGCTTGTCCTCCATGTTTACCGTTTGTAAACATCGACCATAACATGGTAGTTTCTGCAATTGCATTCTCCTATGCACGGTTGTTTGTTGTAAATGCCCGTAGCTACAGATGATACGACGAAAATCGCCCAGTACAAGAGAATGCACGCAGCTGCCATAATTCGTCGCCCACTTAGACGTCGTAAAAATATTAACTTCCGCCATTTGTAAAGCCTGCGGTCGATGATTTCTAGGTAAACTATCGTTTATTAAAGCCGAATATGGGTTTTTTTGATCGACAAAATTTTCCCCCGACATTATTTTACGGGTATCCAAACAGATTCCTGTGAAGCGAATGAACGGGTATCTCCACGAGTATCGGATACCCGGATACCCGTCGAAACACAAGGCCTGCATAAGGAGTGTAAAAACATATATAGTTTACCCTATCTATGGTACAGTGTACCTATGGAAAAATCTCAGAGCCATTATTATAACCATATGCGGAAATTAATATTTTCGCATAATTTATTCCGTCTTGTAGTGAATATTTATTCGGTAGGCAATGAGTTAACAGATGGACAAGGTGTCCTGCTTTGATGGGCAAAAGAATTGGATTTCTACCCTACTTGATCCTACTCAAGCAATTTTTAATTCAATGTACATGTACATAGCAAAATATCCAGCCCACCCCATCCCATCTCCTAGTATCTGCCCTCCCCTCCACCCCATCCCATCTCCTAGTATCTGCCCTCCCCTCCACCCCATCCCATCTCCTAGTATCTGCCCTCCCCTCCACCCCACAAACCGGATTCTCCATAATCACAAACAAAACCTCCATTCCAAAAATGATACCAGTTCATGAACAGTGGTGTACATAGTGATGTACATGTAGCACTCTAAAGCTTCTACCTCTATTCCACTTTAGTCTGTAGAATGTCTTACATTATATATTGCTTCTTTGTATTTTCAGAAAAAACATGAGAAGAACAAAGCACATAAAGATCATATCTTGGAGGATACAATAAATATAGATGATCAGGAAACGGTAAGATTAATAATACATGTGTATAGTTTTCATCAGTTTGTTGAGGGGGGAAGAGGGGCAGGGCTTTGCTCTAGCCACAAGAACTTTGGTTTAGATGCCAGCAATCGCTGACGTGCATGTAACGCACACCAAAAAATGACACCTACATTCAATTGTTTATCCCAGAATTTCTAAGAGACACATCACGGATTAGAGAAGCCAATGTCGGGGTCCAAAAGAGTTCACCTCCAGTTCAGGCCTTGCTTTTCGTCGAAATTCACGGGTATCCAAACGGATACGGTACCCGCAATTTCAGTTTACGGGTATCTACCAGTATCCACTGAAGTGACGAAAAATTGAAGTGTGGAGATTAAAGTGGAATAAACATTTATGTACTCTTTTCATGTTTACTGTTGTTAATAGGATAATTGATTCTCACATCATGTTGTTCCCCACCGCTGTGTAGCCATTCGATTCACTGAGCTGATATTTGACTGTTCAATCAACTGTCAATTTTACTGTGATAGGATGAGTGGATAAACTTTCTCTTGAGCAACCACAATAACATGCAGCATGATTTATGAAATTGTGTCAAGGATTGTCTCCTTGAATTAATTTAATTTGGAGCTGTAATTTGGAGTCACTTGAAAATTTTCGATTTCAGGTTATGGACCTTGATTATATTCTCATTATGGACTAAAAAATAGCTCTGTCTCTCACTATGAATGTCACGGGTCACCAGCTCAGCTTCCGACTTCATTCATTACGAATGTTTATACTTACGTGCTGCATATATAGTAATACCATCTTCATGACACCTAGCATATAACTTAAATATGTTGATGAATTGAACAAACACACAATATGAACTTAAAATTGAGTGATGTAAGTCAAGAAATTATGAACAATTCCAATGAACACACATTTAAGAAGTTCACCACAGCACTAACTTCAGGGATTATAATGAGTTAATTTCGTGTTTTCGTCGTTCTGTATGAAGACAAAACCATCCTTTACATTATCTGGCCATCCGTTGTAAGCCTGTACAGATATTGTCTTTCCTTTCGACATTTTCAAGCAGATTGGAATCAAGCCCTCTCGTGTCCTCCATGTTTACCGTTTGTAAACATCGACCATAACACGATAGTTTCTGCAATTGCATTCTCCTATGCACGGTTGTTTGTGTAAATGCCCGTAGCTACAGATGATACGACGAAAATCGTCGCCCACTTAGACGTCGTAAAAATATGAACTTCCGCCATTTGTAAAGCCTGCGGTCGATGATTTCTAGGTAAACTATCGTTTATTAAAGCCGAATATGGTTTTTTTGATAGACAAAATTTTCCCCAGACATTATTTTACGGGTATCCGAACAGATTCCCGTGAAGCGAATGAACGGGTATCTCCACGAGTATCGGATACCCGGATACCCGTCGAAACGCAAGGCCTGCAGTTACTCGAGGTGCATTTATATTCTCGATGTCTTCGAGTTGATCCGAGGCATTTCTTGGCTGGAACTGGAGGGCAGAACCGGGATATCTGTTGACGTGTCCTGGTTTCCTGCCAGTTTTATATTAATCGGAAGGTCCTGGTTTTCGAGATGGATATGACATCCACTATGTTATTGTTTTCATCATTTTGGCCCTTTTCCAAACCCCTGAACTATCAGATTATTGTGCTGGTGCTATATTTTCGGGGTTTTTGCCATATATGGTCCAATATATAAAGTGGGCCACGTTACATGTACATTAGAAAACCTGGGTATTATAATAAAAAATGATGCTTCATCATGTTTTTCAATGTTCTGTCTGGATGCATACATGTACTCCTGTTTTCATAAACTCAAAGTATTGTTGTTTCAGTTATGGTAATCCCTATAACAATTCAATCCCTATAACGATTCAATTGATTTGATTTTTATTTCACCATACATAACAATGTTTAGTAAACAAAATATAATAGTGGCGGGATGAAAACCCAGAGTGGTTTGTTTTATTCCAAAATAATAATTATATTTACAAAGATGATAATATGCGGTAAACTCTAACATAGTGAGACAATTCAATTTTGTTCAAAACAAAAATACAAATTTAATTTTCAACTTCCACAGACGGCAAACAGAATAGATGTCTAATTATGTTCCAGTAATAAATACGATTTTATCCTCGATTTGAATAATGGGAGCGAAACGTGAGATTTTAACTGAGAGGGTAAATTGTTCCATATTTTAGGACCCTTTGTTTTAGTACTATAAAAAGATAAGTCAGAGTAGTAAAAATCGCGATATAAATTTAATTTAGCCTGTCTAGTTGGGTACCTGTGGACAGCAGATAATTTTGAAAAATATGATCTAAAAGAGTTTGGAATTAGGTCTGTGTGATTGAAGAATTTGTCAACAAAAATTAACACCTGGTAGTCGTTTATTTGTTTTATGGACAATATTTGTAATTTTTGGAATAATGGGGCGGTATTGTCATATTTTGATGAAAATGTGATTAAACGTATAGCCTTTTTTTGTAACAGCAGCAACGGTTGAAGATGGGTATGATACATGTAAGTATTTCCCCAAACGATATTGCAATATGATAAGTATATGGATATATCAGTGAGTAGTATAGAATGAAAAGAGTTTTTCTGTTCAAATTATCCTTAATATGACGAATTATTCCTATATTCCTGCTAACCTTGTTCCTTATATCCTCAATATGCGTGAGCCAGTTTAATTTGTTATTAAAAATTACTCCAAGAAATTTAAATTGGTCTACTTCTTCGCTAGGGATTCCGGAAATAGATAAATCATTGTGCATTGGCATTTTACATTTCTTAGACGGACTTATTATCATAAATTTAGTCTGTTTAATATTCAGGGATAATCTGTTGCATGAAAACCAGTCAGATAGTTTATTAAGTTCCAACGTCATAATCTCAAACAAGAGTTTTGGATCATCATCAGCGAGAATTACTGAGGTATCATCTGCAAAAAGAATTAGTTCAACAATGCTGCTTACTGAGGACAAATCGTTTATATAAATCAGAAAAAGAATAGGACCTAAAATAGAACCCTGTGGTACACCACATGATATTGGTTTGTAGGCTGACAAGGTATCGTTATATTTTGTGCACTGAGTGCGAGATGACAAATAACTTCGAAACCAGTCATTAGAACTTCCCCGAAACCCATAATGAGCTAATTTATGCAGGAGGATATCATGGTCCACCGTGTCGAACGCTTTTGATAGATCCAGAAAGGTAGTTAATGAATATTTTTTGGCCTCTGTTGCCGCTACCAATTTGTCATGAAGGGATAATACAGCTAAAAATGTTGAATGATTCCTCCGAAAACCAAATTGATTGGAGCAAATTATATTGTGATTTTCTAAAAAATCTAACATCTTACTTATTACTAATTTTTCGACTATTTTACTGAAACAAGGCAAAACTGAAATAGGTCTGTAATTTTCAAATAAATATTTCTCCCCATTTTTATCTCGCCTTACGAAGTAAAGGGGAGATATTGTGAGAGGGGGAAAGAGGATGTCGTCGTCGGTGTCGGTGTCGGTGTCGGTGTCCCCTGCCTGGAAATGAATGGGTTTTTGGTTTAGCAAGTTAAAAAAAAATCTAGAATAATTAGAAAAAATATAAAAAAATATAAAAAATATGGGGGGTGGGTATGCCACCTGGGGGTACTACCCCTGGGGTACTCTAATGTTAAAATCCCTATGAATGAGTTTTGCGTTTAGCTGAAGTGAACATGTACATCTGTACTTGGAAAGTTTCTTGCAGTTGTCAGCTGTCATTGGATGATTATGAAACTTGGTACACATGTTTCTTATGATAAGAGGATGTACCTGTGCTATTTTTGAGAAGAAATATTAATTTTTCTCAAAATTATGGCAAATGAAGAGTTTTCTGTTTAGGTAAATTGTACATGTAGGCCTCTACATGTATACATATACATCTACATGGTAACTTTGCTCCAGTTGTCAGCTGTCATTGGATGATTATGAAACTTGGTACACATGTTTCTTATGATTAGAGGATGTACCTGTGCTATTTTTGACAAGAAATATTAATTTTTCTCCAAATTATGGCAAATGAAGAGTTTTCTGTTTAGGTAAATTGTACATGTAGGCCTCTACATGTATACATATACATCTACATGGTAAGTTTGCTCCAGTTGTCAGCTGTCATTGGATGATTATGAAACTTGGTACACATGTTTCTTATGATTAGAGGATGTACCTGTGCTATTTTTGACAAGAAATATTAATTTTTCTCCAAATTATGGCAAATGAAGAGTTTTCTGTTTAGGTAAATTGTACATGTAGGCCTCTACATGTATACATATACATGTACATGATAAGTTTGCTGCAGTTGTCAGCTCTCATTGGATGATTACGAAACTTGGTACAAATGTTTCTTATGATTGGAGGATTTACTTGTGCTATTTTTGAGATGAAATATTAATTTTTCTCCAAATTATGGCAAATGATTGAGTTTTGCGTTTAGCTGAAGTGCACATGTACATCTGTGCACCACAGTTTGCTGCAGTTGTCAGCTGTCATTGAATGATTATGAAACTTGGTACACATGTTTCTTATGATTAAAAGATGTACCTGTGATATTTAGGAGATGAAATATTAATTTTTGTTCAACTTTTGAGGGTTTTGTCTTAATCTGCCAATAATAATGCACATGTACATACATGTACACGGAAAGTTTTCTGAAGCTGTCAGCTTTCATTGGATGAGTTTGACACTTGCTACCCAAGTTCAATGTGATTCAAGATGTGCATGTGCTATTTAAGAAATATGACATTAAATATGAAATTTTTTCCTAATTATTGCAGTTTAGACTTTGTATCTTTCCATTGATAAGGTTTTTGTTGGGCAAAAATTTACAGGTAGATCTGTACATGGAAAGTTTGTTGAACCTTTCGTGGGATGATTATAAAACTTGGTGGACATGTTTCATGTTTTCCTAGGTCACAGCTCTCCCGCAGTAATCCCACACGGGACTGACCTATCCAGCAGTAATCCCAAATGGCATTAGCCTATCCAGCAGTATTGCCATACGGGACTGACCTATCCAGCTGTAATCCCAAACGGAAATCAACTATCCAGCAGTAATCCCAGACCGAACTGGTCTATCCAGCAGTAATCCAATTTGGGACTGGCCTATTCAGCAGTAATCTCCAACAGGACTGACCTATCCAGCAGTAATCCCAATGGCACTGGCCTATCCAGCAGTAATGCCACACGGGACTGACATATCCAGCAGTAATCCCAGAATGGACTGGCCTATCCTGAAGTAATCCAACATGGGACTGGCCTATCCAGCAGTAATTCCACACAGGGCTGGCTTATGCAGCAGTAATCTCTCATGGGACTGACCTATCCAGATGTACATGTAATATGACACTGGATTGCAATTTGCAGCAGTAATCCCACACAGGTTTAGCCTATCCAGCAGCAATCCCACACGGGACTGGCCTCCTCAGCCATAATCCCACACAGGATTGCCGTATGCAGCAGTAATCCCACACGGGACTGCCTATGCAGCAGTAATCCCACACGGGACTGTCCTATCCAGCATTAATCCCATACGAGACTCATCTATCCAGCAGTAATCCCAGACAGGACTGGCCTATCCAGCAGTAATCCCACTTGGGACTGGCCTATCCAGCAGTAATCTCACATGGGACTGAACTATGTACCAGTAATCCGACAGCATTGACCTATCCATCCTACATGGGATTAACTTTTGCCAGTAATCCTTCATGGGACTGATGTTATTGTCTGTACCAGATAATCTATTCCAGACATTATTGTCTGTACCACATCACCTATTCCAGACCTTATTGTTTGCTCTACATGTATGCTTTCAATACTGCTGCACCTTTGGCGGATGACCCCGCAAGGCGAGATGTTGGGGTTCTCAGAACGCTTGTTAAACAACGGTGTCACTTTAGTTACCTTTAAAGGATCAGGTACTACACCAGATTTAAAGGACAAATTTATAATATGACATAATGGGAGACCTATATTATGTTGAAAACAGATTTAAGTATAGAAGTACGCACCCCATCAATTCCGCAGGCTGAATTTTTCAAGTTACTTACAATATCGGTAATATCTTTTACTGAACAGGGTTCAAAGCTAAATTGATTTTCATAAACATTTGACAAAAAATCTTCGAAATTTCGAGAACATGTTGGAATTTTGTCTCCAAGTTTAGAGGCAACTGTACTAAAGTAATCATTGAATCCATTTGCAATTGTTAAGGGATCCGATGTATCATGGTCATTGACTTTAAACGTATTTGGTAAGGAAGTATTCTTCTTGCGGTTCATAAGGTCGTTCAAGACCTTCCACGTGCCTCTGATATCACTATTGCACTGATTAAATTTGTTCTCATAATATAATTTCTTGGCTAATTTTAATGTATGATTCAATTTGTTTCTATACTGCTTGTATTGACGAGTGATTTCGGTTTTATTTGCTTTCTTATGTAGTCTATAGCGTCTATTTTTTTCGCGAATTGAGTTCAGAATGGATCGAGTTATCCATGGCTTCTTAATATATACTTTTGCAGAAGTTGACGACACCATAGGAAAACATTCATTGTATACAGAAAGGAATTTGTTAGAAAATGATTCAAAAGCATTATTAACCCTAGTCCTGTCGGCCAGTCCTAAAGCTGGTCGACTTCTGTGTGCCATGCTGTCAAGCAGAGCTGAATTGACTAAAAACCGGCGACTGTCAAGTCGTTGGATTCGATAAATAAATTGAAGTAATGGATGGTATTTGATGGATGATACATCGTTTTGAACCACTGAACATACATTCAGAAAATATTTGGCATTGTACAGCATCAGAAATATTTAGGACTCATAATTTAGCAAAAATAATGTTCTGAAAACTCACGTGTGAAATTTTATCACGTCCTGATTGCTACCGATAGACTGTATTTTTCTGCTTCATCTCGAATAAATAACCCGTCTAAAATCTTCTAGATGTCATGATACGTATTCCTGGTTACTCTTCGCATAATGAATATCGAAAATTTATTGAATCTTCCACGTAAACGGGTCAATATCCCGTTGTTTACACGACGTTTGGCTTCGCCATTGAGTTAAAAAACGTTTCCTTCTCGGCTCGATTCCGTCCAGTGCGCACGCGCACTGACCGATATAAACAGTTCGGCCAATCAGGAAGTCGGGTTTACGTCAGGTGATTAGTATTTTCGCGGGAGGTCGTTACAGATTCGGAGTGAATGACATTTTTATCCAATAAAATCGATAATTACGGTGTGGTTGTTGTTGCAGAAGCTCGTGAACAAGGTGCATTTTTACACGTTTTGACGAACATTTCGGAAGAAACGGCACTGTTTCACATTTGTAGACTATCACCAGATGGTGGGCTGTTCAAATCACTTTTCGTCCGTGGTCCGTCAGTCCGTCAGTCCGTCAGTCAGTCAGTCAGTCAGTCCGTCCGTAAACAATTCTTGTTACCGCGATTTCTCAGGAACTACTGCATGGATCTTTTTCAAATTTGGTACACAGATTCCCCTTGGGGTCTAGTTGTGCAAGAAACCTTTTCTGGTCCGATTCGAAAATCCAATATGGCCACCAGGCAGCCATCTTGGATTTCCCCATGAAACCTTGTTACCGCGATTTCTCAGGAACTACTGCATGGATCTTTTCCAAATTTGGTACACAGGTTCCCCTTGAGGTCTAGTTGTGCAAGAAACCTTTTCTGGTCCGATTCGAAAATCCAATATGGCCACCAGGCAGCCATCTTGGATTCCCTCCCTGAAACCTTGTTACCCGATTTCTCAGGAACTACTGCATGGATCTTTTTCAAATTTGGTACCCAGGTTCCCCTTGGGGTCTAGTTGTGCAAGAAACCTTTTCCGGTCCGATTCGAAAATCCAATATGGCCACCAGGCAGCCATCTTGGATTTCCCCATGAAACCTTGTTACCGCGATTTCTCAGGAACTACTGCATGGATCTTTTTCAAATTTGGTACACAGGTTCCCTTGGGGTCTAGTTGTGCAAGAAACCTTTTCTGGTCCGATTCGAAAATCCAATATGGCCACCAGGCAGCCATCTTGGATTTCCCCATGAAACCTTGTTACCGCGATTTCTCAGGAACTACTGCATGGATCTTTTTCAAATTTGGCATACAGGTTCCCCTTGGGGTCTAGTTGTGCAAGAAACCTTTTCTGGTCCGATTCACAAATCCGATATGGCCACCAGGCAGCCATCTTGGATTTCCCCATGAAACCTTGTTACCGCGATTTCTCAGGAACTACTGCATGGATCTTTTCCAAATTTGGTACACAGGTTCCCCTTGGGTCTAGTTGTGCAAGAAACCTTTTCTGGTCCGATTCGAAAATCCAATATGGCCACCAGGCAGCCATCTTGGATTTCCCCATGAAACCTTGTTACCGCGATTTCTCAGGAACTACTGCATGGATCTTTTCCAAATTTGGTACACAGGTTCCCCTTGGGGTCTAGTTGTGCAAGAAACCTTTTCTGGTCCGATTCGAAAATCCAATATGGCCACCAGGCGGCCATCTTAGATTTCCTCATGAAAATTTGTTATCGTGATTTCTCAGGAAGTACGGCCTGGATCTTTCTCAAATGTGGTAGACAGGTTGCCCTTGTGGTCCAGTTGTGCAACATACCTTTCTGGTCCGATTCCTAAATCCAATATGTCCATCAGGCGGCCATCTTGGATTTCCCCATGAAACTTTGTTATTGCGATTTCTCAGGAACTACCGCATGGATCTTTATCAAATTTGGTACACAAGTTACCCATGTCACCTAGTTGTGCAAGATACCTTTTCTGGTCCGTTTCGAAAATCCAATATGGCCACCAGGCGCCCATCTTGAATTTCCCCTTGAAACACTGTTATCTTGAATTCTCAGGAAACATTTCATGGATCGTTCTGAAATTTGGTACACAGGTCCCACATGGGCCTAGTTGTGCAAGATACCTTTTCCAGTCCGATTCGAAAATCCAATTAATACGGTGTTCCCGAGTTGTGACGTTGCATCACAAGAGTCGATGGATTAAAGGGTCGGGCATATTCTATATATTGACTATAGAGAATATCCATATCTTCACCTTCCATATCAAGGAGTTAAAATAATTCGGAATTAAAATGTATTTCGTCAAATTTTAAATCAGTTTTCTTTAGTCCATGCAGTTGCAAGTGAACTGCCCCACCCTTTCGTCTGCCGGCAGGTCAGCTACATGCAGGGACGTCACTCTTGTGACACAATGTCACAACTCGACAACTGTAAACTACTGCATGTTTCGATCCAAGGGAAATAATCAAGATTCAGACACTTTCAAATTCGAAGTTTCAACATTACTGCGCGGACAGGATCCCTTCAGTATTAAGTATTGTACCATCTTACTATTTTCGAGCATGGTATCTTAAAAGAGATATCTCAAACTAGTCCAGTAAACAGAACAGAATTAGCATTCGTTCCAAATTATAAAATCTTAAGTATGCCAAAGTGTCAAAGAGATTTTTCTTCGCTTCCAGTACCCAATGATGACACGTGCAAAAAAATAAATAAAATAAAAATACTACAAAACGAAGACGAAGGATCCTCCGTACATGTACATTCACTTTCAGACTAACTTTGCTCATTTCTCTTGTACTATAACAACTGACATAAGTTCAGTTTCTAGAAATCTTGAAACTCCCGAAACTTAGAAAGATTATATCAAGATTGGTGTTTTCCAGTGTCGCTTTTTCGATCTTTTTCGCTCAGATTCGAAATTCTGTAAACAAAATTACAACTCAATCGTCTCAGTAACAATGGACAAAAAGATCCTCTTGTCATTAGCTTACAATTATCGGACAATGGTGGGCGCCAAGATCCTTCAGGATCTCTCGTTAGTAAATAAACACCAAACTTGCGAGAAATATTTCGTGAAATAATATGTTTTAAATGGTGTGAGCCGTGTCTGGTTCGATTTTTTCCACACGCGGCTCCAAATTGTTTTGAAAGTGGACCAACTTGCAATGGTCACACTGAACGTATATATCCGGAGTCGACACTGGGAACATGACAGTCTGCCAACGTATATATACGGAGTCGACAGGACAAGGATTAACATCGTCGGATTCATTAGTGACCTCACTCCAATCTACGGTCTTTACTTTCTGTTCGAAATTTATTTTATTTTCTCATTAAATATTCTATATGTATAAGAATGTGAAACAGGAGATACTTATATGAAAGACTGGGAAATGATCGGTTATGTCAGTAAGTAGTATTCCAGACAACAAACTATCCTCATGAAAATTTTGATAAACATTGTCAATTAAAGTTGCTGACCGAGATTTTACCCTAGTCGGCTTTGTTATCTTTGGAAAAAAATAATACGATTTTAGTAATTCACTAAAATTTTTAGAAGGACGATGCGTATCTGTCTTGAATAAATCAATGTTGAAATCACCCATAAGTATGCATTTTTTATTTTCAAGTTTTAATTTGTCCAAAAGAGATTTTAGGCTATCGTTAAAAATTACTACATTTTTCCCTGGTGGTCTGTAGATAATACCAACAGTATACGATTGCTTTCCCATGTCAAGTTGAACAAATAGTGATTCATACTCTCCATCATCTTCACGATATGAAGCTTCTTCAATAATGGTACAGTTTGTTATGGTATCCTTCACATATAATATTAACCCGCCACCCTTTTTCTTAGATCTGGAGGAACAAAAAGGCCGATAGCCGGGAATATCAAATAAATTTTCAGTCGAGGGATTAAGCCAGCTTTCGGAGATTCCAATAACAGAAAAAATAAAATTCAAACTGCAACACAAAGCTAGGATTTCTGAATAATGTTTACGTAGGCTTCTGGCATTAAAATGTATAACAGAAAGGGACTGGTTTTCGGTAATGCCGTTTGATCTAATATTAGATGTGAAAGATTGTTCTATATATAATATTTGGATTGATGAGAGTTAATATCATTCCAGTATGCCTTCTCATACTGATTGTCTTCAGTTACGTAAATGTCTGCATCATCATTGTTAAGCTGCAATGGATTGAAACACATATCATCAATTGCGTCTAATGAATATTCAAAATCATTATGTAGAGATGTTTCACTAGGAGCATCAATTTTGGTCAAGAAGAAAGGTAGCTGAGACATTAGATTTGGAGGAACACCCTCATCGTTAATATGTTCAGCCATAAGGTAAGACGTTTTGAAAATGTAAACAAATGTAATCGGTTAGAAAGGAAATATCTGTGGAATTTGGAAAACTTACATAAAAATAGAAATAATTCAAAGTAAATAACAGCATGTGAGTCTCAAAACTTTAAGCTGGTGTGTGTTGGCACTCTCCTGTACTTCAATAATGTCTCGCTAAATCGAAAAATATGTATAATTTCTATATTTTCTTATGTATACATAATATATACATATATAATTATCATTGCATAATGTATGGATTATCCAAATAAAAATAGTACACATTGATCTTGGTCACAGCAAAAGTTTTGTACTCGTTAGAATGATCGATATGTAACACTAAACAAGAACCCAAATATTGGTAGAACACGCTGATCTTGGACACAGCAATAGTTTTGGACTCCTGCTATTGTTCATTCAGAATGATCGGTGTATAACCGGAATATTGATCTTGGACATAGCAATAATTTAGTGCTCGTTCAGATTGATCAATGTATAACAAAATCACAAATATTGATGATACACGTTGATCATGAACATAGCAATCGATTTATACTCATTGGGAAAGATCGATGGGTACCAGGATCACAAATATTGATAGTACACATAGATCTAAAAACTATTAATTTGAACTCATTCAGAATGATCGGTGTGTAGCAAGATCCAAATGCTGATAGAACACACTGAGCTTGGTCACAGCATTAGATTCGAAAACTCTCAGAATGATCGATGTGTGACAAAATAAGTAAAAATAGTACATGATAGAACAAACTGATCTTGGACACATTATTTTGAATTCTCTCAGAATGATCGGTATGTGACAAAGGCCCAGATAAAAATAGTACACGTAGATGGTGGACACAGCAAGAATTGTTTTGAACTCATTCAGAATGATCGGTATGTCACAAGAGCCGAAATATGGATGGTACACATTGATCTTGGGCATAGCAATAGATTTGTTCTCATTAGGAGAGATCGATGAGTACCAAGATCCCAAATATTAATAGTACCCCTAGGTCTAGGACACTGCATTAGTTTAGAACTCATTCAGAATGATCGGTGTGTAACAAGACCCCAAATACTGATAAAATACACTGATCTTGAGCACAACAATTAGTTCGAACTCACTCAGAATGATCGGTGTGTGAACGTGATCAACTATGAATAGTGCGCATTGATCTTGGACACAGCAATGGATTTTAACTCACTAAGAAAGATCGGTTATGTAACAAGATCCCAAGTATTGATGGTATTGGAGTTGTCATATTGGGAATCAAAATTACATATCAATACTCAGGGGTTCCACTTCAGTGTCACTAATTGGCATTACTGAGACAGCATTCAAAAGCATTATTAACATCGTCGGATTCATTAGTGACCTCACTCCAATCTATGGTCTTTACTTTCTGTTCGAAATTTATTTTATTTTCCTCATTAAATATTCTATATGTATAAGAATGTGAAACAGGAGATACGAAGTCTAATGCCCAAGATCCCTGATATTGTTCATTCAGAATGATCGGTGTATAACCGGAATATTGATCTTGGACATAGCAATAATTTAGTGCTCGTTCAGAATGATCAATGTATAACAAAATCACAAATATTGATGATACACGTTGATCATGAACATAGCAATCGATTTATACTCATTGGGAAAGATCGATGGGTACCAGGATCACAAATATTGATAGTACACATAGATCTAAAAACTATTAATTTGAACTCATTCAGAATGATCGGTGTGTAGCAAGATCCAAATGCTGATAGAACACACTGAACTTGGTCACAGCATTAGATTCGAAAACTCTCAGAATGATCGGTGTGTGACAATATAAGTAAAAATAGTACATGATAGAACACACTGATCTTGGACACATTATTTTGAATTCTCTCGAATGATCGGTATGTGACAAAGGCTCAGATAAAAATAGTACACGTAGATGGTGGACACAGCAAGAATTGTTTTGAACTCATTCAGAATGATCGGTGTGTAACAAGAGCCGAAATATGGATGGTACACATTGATCTTGGACATAGTAATAGATTTGTTCTCATTAGGAGAGATCGATGAGTACCAAGATCCCAAATATTAATAGTACCCCTAGATCTAGGACACTGCATTAGTTTAGAACTCATTCAGAATGATCGGTGTGTAACAAGACCCCAAATACTGATAAAATACACTGATCTTGAGCACAACAATTAGTTCGAACTCACTCAGAATGATCGGTGTGTAACAAGACCCCAAATACTGATAAAATACACTGATCTTGAACACAGCAATTAGTTTGAACTCACTCAGAATGATCGGTGTGTAACAAGACCCCAAATACTGATAAAATACACTGATCTTGAACACAGCAATTAGTTTGAACTCACTCAGAATGATCGGTGTGTAACAAGACCCCAAATACTGATAAAATACACTGATCTTGAATACAGCAATTAGTTTGAACTCACTCAGAATGATCGGTGTGTGACAAGATCCCAAATAAAAATAGTACACATAGATCTTGGTCACAGGAATTATGTTAAACACATTCGGAATGATCGTGTGTGAACATGATCAAATATTAATAGTGCACATTGATCTTGGACACAGCAATGGATTTTAACTCACTAAGAAAGATCGGTTATGTAACAAGATCCCAAGTATTGATGCTATTGGAGTTGTCATATTGGGAATCAAAATTACATATCAATACTCAAGGATTCCACTTCAGTGTCACTAATTGGCATTACTGAGACAGTTTTCCAGGATAGATGTGCTCAGATCAGTTGTATATGTAAGTCACACTTACAGTTATCGTCGATGTCGAGATAACAAATCGGTAATTCTTCATACACGGCGACACCATTATCGATGGTAGCTTATAAGCACATGACGAATCCCATTGTCATAGAAGTTTTCCCGATCAAGATAATCCCACAGAGACTACGCATACGTATAAATTACGCGAATAGACACACTGACTGGAACTTGGTAACGTCAATCATTAAACAGGACTGACCATTAAATAGGATCAACACATTCCGTTCTATGTAGCTGTTAGCAGTGCAAACCAGAGCATGTGACGACAGATGTCTGTATTGGTTGTTGACTACTCATTCACAGTTGGGCTATCAGAATCTAGACTGCTAGAAATGGACAAGTATGAAGGCTTTCATTTATTGACCAGGGCTATGAAGGGGGCTTCCCTTAGGTAGACAATTTTCCTTTTCTCTGCCTCCGTCTTCGGCAGCTCCTGTAATTTCTTTGACAAATCATACCGCAGTTGGGCCGGGGGGGGGAGCAGGTCAGGAACAGCACTAAAACCGTTACCCCTCGGTAATTTACGGGCTTCTTCAAGAACTTGATCGCGGTCTTCTAATCTCAAAAAGCGAGCAAGAAAACATTGGACATTGAACATTGAGAAAGTTGGAGCACCAAATTCAAAAAGACAATCATAGTATACATAAACATAGGCTTGTTTCCTGCAAGAGAGAAGCGGTCAACAGTTTTCAATGATGCCGGCAATGAAGACGCATGATGGTAAAACCAGAGTCATTTTCCGGAGAAGGTTCATGGATGGACTATCTGAGTGTGTTCCATACTATTGCGCGTATCAATAGATGGGGAGATGAGAAGGCCGATTATCTTTTCACCCATTTGCGTGGAGCAGCTAGACAAGTTGCTTGTAGTCTGTCTCCAGAGGAGCAGGGCCGATTTGATAAGTTGGTGCATGTGTTGACTATTCGATTTCGGCCATGGGACCAGGCTGAGTTATACCTAGCGGAATTGCGTGGAAGACGTCAACTTCGTGGAGAGGGTATGAGGGAACTTGACCAGTCAATCAGGAAGATGGCAGATTTGGCCTATCCAGATATAACGGTTGCCCAGAGAGATCGTTTAGCGAAGACACACTTCGTGGATGCCTTAGAGGATTCTGAGGTAAGAATGCGGATCTATCAAGGGACGCCTAAAACCTTGGAACAAGCAGTCACAGTGGCGCTTGAGGTTGCGGGTTATCAAAAGATAGAGGCGGGGAGGAGTGATAGTTCAGGCAGAAAACATGTCCGGGAAATAACGGTTGACTCCAGTAATACCGATAAGAAGAATCTAGAACTCGAGAAGAAGATTGAGATGTTGATGCGGCAACGAGATTTCACGGTCAATAAGTAGACTTGTGGAGATGAGGGGAATCACAATCAGGGGAGAAGAGCGGATACAGACGGCCACTATCCGAGGTAGAATGTTTTGGATGTCGACAGAAAGGTAATTACAAAAATCACTGCCCTGAAATGCGCAAGGGAGAGTGGTCAACTAAAGGAAATTCTGACTTCAGACCAATCAATAATCAATTGGGAAACTAGAATTGACTGGTTCTAGGGGTAAGACACCAGTCAATGCAGATGTGCCCCAGCAGAACAATGTATATAAGAAATTGAATAAAGTCGTTTCCAGAAGATTTACTGTTGATTCTGGTTTCTATGTTTCTGGTTCTATTTTAGGAGTTGACGTTCGCTTTCTTGTGGATACCGGGTCATGTGTGACTATCATGTCCCGTGAAGTTTATCAGAGGATTCCAGTGAATTCCAGACCACGACTAGACTATTCATCCATAACGTTATGGGCAGCAGACAAGAATTCCATCATGGTATTTGGCCAATGTCGAATTAGTCTTGGTATATTTTTCTTTTCCAACGGAGATGATTGTAACCATTGCCGATGTACATACAGAAGCTATTCTTGGCATGGATTTTCTCCTTCAGTATGATGTCAGTTTACATCCCAAGAGTAGAAGTCTCATTTGTGAAGATGAACAATTGGTCTGTCACATGAAGACCGAAGATCCGAACATGCCGTCTTGTGTTGGCAGGGAAGACTATAATTGATCCCAGGTCAGAGGCGGTACTACCATGCAAGTCTTCAGGACAAG